>JAOEGS010012934.1:37963-98418 GCA_025447755.1 Corythornis vintsioides | reverse complement strand
AGGTGACCAACAACTCAGCTCACTACAGCTACGACTACCAAACGGAGGAGCTCAACCTGTGGCGCCGTGGCTGCCGGCCAATGTTTAGTAAGCTCTGAAATGAAGAGCTTTTCCTGCTTGCTGTGTATGTAGCAGTGAAAAGCAGAGTGCAGCAGTTGGAGTATCTGCAGTGCTCTGTGAATTACAGAGCATGACATGGGTGCTTTTTCACTCCCAGCAGCTAGTGATGGGGTGCTTTTCAAGCCCCAATTCTGCTACACTTCTAGTTGGGAGTTGTTAATTTCTCTCTCCTTCCCTCAACCCCCAAAAAGGAGAAATACTTGTTCTTGACAGTATGTTGTCAGAGGGAAACACTAGCAGAAGTTCTTCCATGTTTAGCTGTGTTACTTGTTGCAGTTTTGTTGGACACTGGGAATCAAATCCATCATCTGGTTAATAAATGGAAACTCAGCTTTGAAAATAGAATTTTCCCACTGGCTGATCATTTTACAATTAATCATGTTTTATAGGACTGGACCCCCTATTGCTTGCTCTTAGTGTGAAGTTCAGGTTCAGCTTTACATGCAGCTTGGTGGTACTCCAAAACTTACAGGCACTCCAAAAGTTATCACCTCACTATTTTATCTCTTTATTACTTCCTTCAGCTTCAGCCTAGTTGGAAGGGAGCACAGTAACATTCCTTTATTTCTTTCTGGCATCTTTGTAAAATGGTAAGGTGGACAGGTGCAACAAACCCATTACTTTCATGGCCATAGAGATTTTTCACAAAACAGCAGTCTTTTTACATTGCCTTATTGTCCAGATGGCTAAGTATATGGTAGAACAGAATTAATAGATGTTGGGGAAATCCACCTCCATGTGGAACAGAGTTTGGCAACCAGTCAAAAAACCCTCAGAAAGGTTGCAGCTGAAGGACACCACTGTTGGAAACACAAAAATGTATTCCTGACCTCAAGAAAGAAGCACAGAGGATGCATTATTGTATGGAATCATTTGATGACTGACTAATGAGCCTTGAGGGGTGAGGAAATTGGCTACAAAAGCAGTTAAATAAGCACCTTACATTCCAATGTACTCTGTATAAACACTAAGGTCTTAGCAATGTTTAGTTGGGAAAGCAAGACATAGAAGCATACAAGGCAAACTTATGGGGGGAGGGAAAAACAAAGTGTTAAACTGATTGTTTTGCTGAAAGTGTATTAGCAAATGCTTTTTGATGTCGGGGTGTGACAGCATGTTGTGATACCAGGATTCTAAGTCACTGTCCACAATTCTCATTAGTTATTCTGGATATTCAAGCCAACAGGATACTGCGTTAAACCCATATTGTGCTTTAATCAGTGTGTTGGATACTTTCACGTATTGATGGCCTTTTATTTTTCCTCGAGGGACAGAATATTTGCATGAGTCCAGATTTGAGTAATGGAAGGGTCACTTTGCAGAAAATCTGATTAACCAACGTATGGTATGTGTTTCTGTAACATAATATGGCATCTATTAAATGCACTTGGGCAGGTGGTGGTCAGTGTGGGTACTGAGCTGTGCCAGGCTGTGAACATTGAAGAGAGGGGGGAAGTTGACTACCAAAGCAGTTAAATGAATATTTACTGCCAGATGGAGTTTTTAAAGGGTGTTTGCTGATTGAAGGGATTTGCCTTGCTTGGTAAAAAATAACTAGACAATGTGAAAGGCCTCTAGGCAAGGACAAAAGGTTTTCCTTCAGGCCTAGGAGGTTTGACTGTATTGTGTCAGTTCTTGTGCCATATGCAGCTTTAGTATCTAGAGATCTTGACCTGGTGTGATGAGTGGAGTTTCATAGGCTCCTATACTGACAAAGGGGAATTTTCCTACAAGTTTGAACTGACAAGAGTTTTTTTGCTCAGATATCTCTCTTGACTATGATTTCAAGTGATTTGGTGAAGTTTCATTTGTAGTCCCACCCAGTAGAAGCAACAATTTAAGAATTCTATTCTCTGGTAATTCTGGGGAAGCTTGTCAAGGCTGGGTAGTGATATGAAAGGTAAACCTAGTGAACCAAAGTTGAAGTGTTCAATATTTGAAGAGCAAAAATGGATTTTTTGGTAATATTGCTAGGGGTGATCTTCAGTGTTGTTTTCAGTAGATCTCCTTTTCTGCATAGAGGTGCTGAAAGTAATATAATCCTAGAATGTTAGGGGTTAGAAGAGACCTCTAGAGATAGAGTCCAACCCCCCTGCCAGAGCAGGGTCATCCAGAGAATGTCACACAGGAATAGATCCAGATGGGTTTTAAAATTCTCCAGAGGAGACTCCAGAACCTCTTTGGGCAGCCTGTTCCAGGCTCTGTCACTCTCACAGTATAGAAGATACTCCTCATGTTGAAGTGGAACCTTCTATGCTCCAGTTTATACCCGTTGTTCCTCGTCCTATTGCTGGGCACTACAGAGAAGAGGTTGGCTCCTTCTATCGGACACCCACCCTTCAGATATTTATAGACATTAATAAGGTCACCTCCCAGTCTTCTTGAGACTAAACAGCCCCAGTTCCCTCAGCCTTTCTTCACAGGGGAGAAGTGTCACTAATTCTTTTGATTCCTGGTGAATCATGTGCAACAGTTGATGAAGGCTTGTTTAAAGGAGTGGTAATTTCACAGAATGTTAGGGGTTGGAAGGGACCTGGAAGATCATCTCATCCAACCCCATGCCAGAGCAGGATCACCTAGACCAAGTCACAATGAATCTTCCCTGACCAGGAATTGAACCCGGGTCATTGCAGTGAGAGTGCCAAATCCTAACCACTAGACCACCATGTCTTCTAATTTGCAGGTTTTCTGTTGCAGTTGCCACTATGCATGGCAAGGAGCTGAGTTAGGTATTTGAAACTGGAAGCAGAAAAAATTAGGTGGGGTATTTTATCTTTCTGATGAACTATAATCACTTTTTGAAAGTGTTGAATAAGGTTAAATTTAGTATCAGAAATTCAAACTTGGTCTTTAAAGGTAGCATAAAATGAATTGTGTATTTATCATTTACCTAATTAAAATTTGATTCAGAGGGACACCTATGGGGGGTTGGGGGGAAGTTTACAATATGTACTGAAAATGTTGTGTAAGTCCTGGTTTCTTAACAGGATAAGAATTCTAGATTTCTGATCTGAAAAAGCTTTATGAAGTGACATGTGGCTTTGGAGACAGAGGTGGAATTGGTACATCTGAAATGAATGAATAATATATAAAGACTGAATCTAGCTTTGCCTCATGAGTTGGCCTTACTATTTAGCCTCAAGCAGAAGCAAGAAACAAAGAAAGGTTGTTAAGGTATAAAGTTAAATATTTAGTATTAATACTGTACATTTTCATTTCGATGTATTCATGGAAATATGTTTTGGAACTGAAGGAAAACATTATTTGTATTACATTGGTGGCAGAAAGGGCATATTTGATTGAGATATTAAAGTGCTAGACTTTGTAAAAAGGCATAGGAGAAAACTCCTAGATTAGCCTTGAAATTTTCATTGTTCTCATCCCTTTTCTTTTGGGTATTTGGGTCTCATTTTGGGTTTCATTGGGGTTTGTCTGTGACAACCCTTTTCCCCTTCGCAATGAGGGAGATAACCAGGTAGCAGCTAGAGCTGCTGTTTTCCCAGTAGCAGTTTTATCTTTCAAGCCCTCCAAAATTAATTCCAGCAGTGTGAACACAGGAGATCTAACACACATCTTTTGTGACATCTTCTGTCATAAAAAAAAATATATTGTCACCTTTTGGGTATGAAAATAGCACTTGAATTTCTGTTTTCTGGGCAAAACAGGAATTAGATGTTACACAAAGGAAGGGGCTTGGAATGAAATCGATCTTTGGGAGAAAATATCAAATTTTTAGAAAACTGATATTTTCTCTCCTCTCAGCCTGGAGGATGTAGGTAGAGCATTATGGTATGTTTGAGGTTTTTGCTCCCTGCTTTGTCGGTGCAGCCACAATCCAGCCATGGCAGCCTGTTTGCAGTTGCTCATGTGGCTGTGCCCTGGGCTGCTGATCATGCAGGTCTTATGCAAGGGTAGGTGTTCTGTCAAGGCTTTTGATACTCAGATGAAAATGGGTAATAAGTACAGATTCAGATGCTTTGTTCTTTAAAGAAGAAGAAGAAAAAAAGACATTACGAAGCTTAGTATTTTTCTCTTTGGAAAATTAGAATATTTGTAAGTAAGTTTTGACACCTCTCTGTTCTGATAAAGATGGACTAAGGGCTTGGCTGGTTTGCATGCACTCAGTATTTTAGTCTGTGTCACAGGAACCTTGCTTTACTGGGCACTCAGCCTCAGATAAATACTTCATTTCCTCTACAGAGCCATGAGCAGTTTTGTGCTAGGTTTTTCTTTTTAAGACTTTCAAAATATATTTTTCATATTAAAGGTATTTTGGAAGTAGGCTTGACCTCCCCCTGCATCTCATTTCCCTCAGTTTCAAAGTGTAGTCAGTGACTGAGAGAAGCAGAGAGGTCCTGATCACAGCTATGTCTTGCTTTGGATTCAAGTCAGAAATCTGTATCTAATTCTGCTGGTGGTTTATCTTGAAAGGCAGTTATAAATACACACACACACACACACACACACACACACATGTACATATATTCACACTTTTTTTCCATCTTATGCATGGCTTGAAAAAAAGATAAAATTGTGTTTGGAAACTGAATGGTACAAAATGCAGTTGAATAATCACTTCTTCAAAAAATGTGTAAGAACAACAACGTAGCCCCAGAGCTTGGAAAGATGAATAGTATGGGAGCTGAAACTGATGCAGCACTTGTTTCCTCAGGCAGAACAGTCAGCTTGAGTGCTGCTGTTACTGGTAGAAGACTTGGCAAGCAGTCACTATGTAAAGCTCAAAAAATTTAGTGTGATTTCACTGAACTTCTTGGAAGACTTGCTAGTAAGAACAGCCACATTTAGGATGCCGTTGCTTGAGATAGAGCTGATGACAGCCTTAGGCAGGTGTTGTAGTCAAGAGCAGGAAAAGAGAGAAATATAGAGCTTGGGGAAGCGTTTGTAAATGATTTTTAACTTTTTTTCTACTTGGCTGCTCAGTACATGGTTAAGGCTTTTAAGAAATCCAGTTCATTGCCCACCCTGTACAGGAGGAGAGATTAGTAGTGTTAAAAGCATGTTTCTGATTGTATAGCATGTAGACCATAATTTTGTAATTTTTTTAAAAAGCAAATATCTTTAGAAGTGTGAGAAATGCTTTGACTTCTGCTGTCTTCCCTATTTACTTCATCTGGTGTATACAAAATAGAAAATGTTAACAACAGGAGGTATTGCTCACTTGAAGCCTGAAGACTGACCTTCAGTTGTTCTGACTCTCAGCTGGTGTACCACTGCCTGTGCTTGCTCAGATGCTGAGGAGGCTTCATTGTCAGTGCCATCTGAAGATGCAGTTTGGTGGTCTGTAGCCAAAGATGTTATGCTGAAGTTCATTTTCTAGTGTCAGCACTGCTGCTGCTCCAGTGCACGCCTTGAAGAACAGCAACGAGGCGTGCTTTGAAATGTGCAACTTCATATTTTCTTCAGTGATTTCTTGGACGTAACAGCTTGTTTTTGCAGTGGTTTCAGTGTAGTTAAGGAATCTGAGACCCTCGTGTAGGGTTGGGTGGGGTGCTGAAGTGCTTCATGGAATCAGGACCTCATCTGGCTTCCCCAAGCTAAAATAGTGAACATCAGCAAGATCTGAGTATGAGCCTCAATTAGTATGTGATGCATCTGTCCTGCTCTGTCAGAGTTCAGGATAGTAGGGCAGTGTAATGGGAGGAACTGGGTTCTCAGAGCAGAAGTGCATTTGCGTTTTGTTTGTATCAAGAAAAACTAGACATAAAAATAAAACCAGATTATAAGCATTTTGCTTAAGAGTTTACAAATCCTTAGGCATTATTTTCAAAATAAAAGAGTGTGCATTACAAATCTCTTGAAAATTAGTGGATACAGATCAAGTACAGAGATGTTTTACCACTTAGTTTGTATTTAATGCTTTTATATAAGGTTCATGTGTAATTTGATGTTATAAGCTTTCTAGAGCTTTTATTTTTCTTAAAGGAAAAAAAACCCCACATCTCTAAGTCCCACAAGCCCAGTTACAGTGGATTGTGTTAGAAAGTAAACGAGATGGCAAAGTAATGGTATTCAGAGGTATGTTGTGATGCTGTTTGTGCTTTGGTTTAAACACCTGCAACTAAGTTATAAGTGCTTAAGTTGTAAGTTGAGTATTGTTGATTAACACATGTGATGGGTTGTTTCATGTAGAAAATACTACATTCCAGACCAATAGCCTAAGAAATAGCATAGAAATCACAACCAAGTAATGTGTTTTAATCTTTAAATGCTAATGATGTACTTTCCAAGACCCAGAGGAAGCCTGTGTAATTAGAAAAATTGGAAAATATGTACTGAAGTATTTTCTAGCCAATTTTCCAGTAATGCTTGCAGAGCTCACAGAGTTACTCTGTGAAGTAGTGTATTTCATAAGCTATCAGGAGATGGATCATACAAGCATTTACAGGATAGAGGTCACATTAATAGGATTACAGAGAATTGATCATAAAGCCTGATATATTTTCTTTAGAATAAAATATTTATGTCCTGCAACTACTACAGTGGAAAGCAAGAGGTGTCAAATATTTTAGGGAAAATCAATGTTGAGATGACAGATAAATATATGTAATAGTAGGGTCACTGGACCTCATTACTGTTAGTCAAGTCGATTCAGAAGTGAGTCTCCTAGCAGAGTATTTTTTCTTTTATGATTTTTTTTTCCTCTTGTATGTTTTGAAGCACTTTCTGTAGCTAATGTATATTCCAATTAGAAATGTATCAGTACCATATGGTAATAGGCTTGTTGTCTAAATAATGTATGTTTCATAAGTACAGTTGATTTAAGGATCACTTCTCACCACTTGGAGGGCATTTATAATTTGAGAGTTGAGAAGAGTGCCCCAATAGACACAATAATTTGATGGTTAGAATTTTTTAAAAAAAGAAAAATATTGTTATGCAGTGGATATAAAATTATAACTATTTCCTCCTGTGTTTACTGATGAAGGACAATTTAGTTCTCAGGGAGGGGGTATATTCTCCAAATTTCTGACATGAATGATTGTGCTATACATATTCCCCACAATATTTATTGCTTTAGTAGCAAGTGCTGTATACTGGAGATCCTCAAAAGAGTAGTTTGCAGTTTCACTCTGAACAATAGATGTTCAGCTGAAGGAACATTTGCTTATTAAGCATAGGTAATAACTGGAGCACATTGTATTCTACTTTTTTTCTTTTATTCCCTCCAAAAATTTGGTTGGAGCCTTTTTATCTAAGGATACTGTTCTCTTCTCCTTTCAAACAAACTTAGGGTTAGTAACTGTGCTTTCTGTCCTACAGCTTGTAGCATCCACTGTCATATGCTTCATTAAAAATACACTTGGTTTCAAGTAAGTCTTGAGTTTAATTATAAAATTGTCATAGGTGGAACTAGTCTTGATTTTCTCTCTCTCTGTTAGATTTAGACCTGAGTTCTTCCAGTGATCCCCATTTTTCAGGTAGACCTATGACTGATAGTCCTGGGAAAGCATCTGTAAAATATTTAGGTCCCTGATACAGACAGACTCTAAACATTTTCGTGTTGGGCTTCCAGTTTTTACCTTAACAAATAAGGATTATCTTAATTCTCCTGTGTCACCTAAAATCACCTGTGTTTCCACACTGAGAAGTTGCCACATTTTTGACATGTGCTTGTTTTCTCATACAAGCATAGAATAGTTTGGGTTGGAAGAGACCTTTAAGGGTCATCCAGTCCAACCCCAGTGATTTTACATCTGTGCCCAGTTGGCAACAAAAGTCTAGACATTTTTCTAGTGAAGTCATAAGGTAGCAGGATTGCTGTGGTATTCTGTGCACACAGCATAACTAATTTTTTTTTTCTAAACGGTTGCGTCTTTGCGTGTTCTGCAGTGTTCTTTTTTTTTTTTCTCTGCCTGGAAGAAAAACGTATTTGCAGCCCTTGTTTCTACTGTAGTCTGAATATTTATCCAGGGAGTGGATGGAAAATGCATGTTCTGTGCCCACCTTCCGTCGGGGGAAAAGTGTTAAACTCATTGTAATTCTCCATGGAGAGATCCTAAATCATGAAGGCTTCTGGTAGCAAAGGTCATGCTTTCTCCTCCTGCTGAAGCTCTTGTCAGTTTAGCTTGGGTTGCTACTGTTTGTTTTTTTGAGTGTGTGTGTATTTTACTTTGTATGGTAAGTCAGGAAGTGCTGGAAAAGATACAACTCTGTGGAGTTTGTATCGTGCCTTGTAGGAAAGACAAGAGTTTTGGTCAGTGCTCTTAGGATGAATCTGTGTAGTATCTGATGGTTTTGTTCAAAATAAAACATAGCAACTAGAACATGGTGCTCTGGTACCCACTGCGGCAGTAGCATTTTCTGCTATGGATGTCCTGACTTTCAGAGGGAATCTATGAATCTTGATCAGAGCTTGCCTTTTTTTATAGCCAAGTAAAATGCTGTAAAAAGAGAAGTGCCAAATATTTTCATCCAGAAGATCTACAATTGGGTTTTAGGAACCAGTAGAGTTAAAAAAACCTCAGTGAATCCTTAGCTGCTGTCACTGGGATTAAAAATGGGAGTTGGGGAATGTGACTGTGGGAAGATTTCTGAAGATGTTAAAGGGAATTCAGTAGACAAATACATGACATTTTAACAGATGTATGTATTTGTGTACATAATCTGTATGTAGAAAGACAATATCATTAAAAACCCTTGTCACTAAAAGCTTGGCAAAGGAGTTGAATTACCTTTTCTGTTTCCTCACCTCTCCTGTATCTCTGAAGCTGTGAATGACAGTGTGCTTGCTACAATTGCAGATGCTTGATTTCTTTCCTCTGATCTGTCATTAGTGAACCAGTTAGCTGAGTGGGAGGGCAGACTGATTTCTGTCCTAAAAAATTACTGTCATGTGTAAGTGCACTCCTTAATAGATGTTCATGGCTTTCAACATTTCATAATTCTTTTTTTTTACTCAATCATCTGTAGCTGTTATATAAATTACTTCTAATGAGGCAATATTGCTGAAGAATTTGGGTTTTGCTTTGCAATGTGTCATTACTAGCTCTGAGAGGGGAAAAAAGTGTATTGTTTGGTCTGTATAGAGGACATTTAAGAAAAGGAGAGTGAATTCAAATCGAAAGAGAAGGAAATTCAAACCTTTGCAACAGATGTTTTCTTTAGAAAGGAAATGTAAATTATCACTTTTCAAAGTGAACTAAATGGAACATCTGTGAGTTCTTGTTTTCATTCTTCAGGACTTATTTATCTTCTGTTTCTCCTAGTCTTAGAGATGCATATTCATCTTGATCCTGTTTCTATTGCCTGTTAACTTCAGCAGTGCTAGACAAAGTCTTTTATAAGATGAAAAATAATGAAAAATTAGTTGAGATCATCACTATATCTTTACCTGCTTTTAAAAGTTCCTGGTTAGTACAGGTTGGGCAGCAGTTGCTAGTGGAAACATTGGTGCTGTTTGAAGTTTACTGTGAGGTTGCAGTGCATGACCTGTCTTGGTTTTTTTTAAGTGGAAAGAAACAAATTTAAAAGAAAAGCTGTTAAATCCAATTTTTTCAATTTTTTTTTTTTTATTACTTACATAGTAAACAAACGTTGATTTGCTGTGACTGCTCAGGTTTGTATTAAAGATACTCAGAGTTGCAGCCCAGGAAGAGAAGATTGAGCTTGCAGTGGTTATATCTGGCCTTTATTAGTTTGATTCTGAATTAATCTGAACTTTCTGGAATAATTTGTTCAGCTCTTGAACAACTACAGCAGATTGATCAGGTTTCTCTACACTCTTTGGAGGCCTCTGTGGAGCATTACACAGCTGGGCTGTTTTCTGTTTGCCTTCCCTGTGGTGTGTTTTCCCCTGAGCCCATTCAAAAGGCAGAGCTTAGGAAGAGCTCCCCAGGATGCTCTTGATGCAGACACACAGTTCCCTTTGGGTGTGTGGTACCATCTGAAGTCTTTGTGCCCTTAGCTCAGCTTTCTTTTGCAGTGGTCACCTGCACTAGGGTGTCTGTGCCCTGCTTTGGGCAGCAGGGCAGGGGGACACAGCTGACCAAATGAGCTCTGACAGTGGTGAGTTTTCTCTCTCTCTCTCTCTCTCTCTCTCTCTCGTTCATCTGCATTGGGTCTCAGGCTGTATGGATCTATAACTAGATACACAGGTCACATAAATGACTGATTTATCTGTGATTGACAGCTGTAAAATACATCAGAAATAAAATCTGGAAAAAAACCCCTCAGATTCTACAATGGCAATACCAGATTGCTTTGTAGGGTGAAGATGGGAATTTTTCTTCTCTCTGTTCTTCCCCCGCCTTTTGCTATTGAATATCAAAACTGAATGATTACATTTTGTTGCCATCCTGCACTGCATAGATGCAGTGTTCTCAGCATTGTGGTGGGAGAATAGCACTGTCTGCCTTGGTAAAAAGTGTCCCAGCTCTTCCACACTTGCACAATTACTCCTCTGTAATTGGGCAAGAACTGGGTACCAAGTGAATCCAGTTGAGGTCTGTTGCAGTTTCTGACACAGGTCTCGTGGCACACCTTGGCAGGGCAGGACAGCAGTGGCATGCTGAGAAAATGGAAACCAGAGGGCAATGGTTTGTTGGTAGCACTTTGTCTCAGGCCCAGAACTAATGGGGAAAGAGCACTGTACTGCTTTTCTGTCTGTGCTGTGTCTCTGCCTGAGAGAGGGGGAACTCTACATGCTGTTTTAACTAGGGGCAAAACATGGTTTTCACAGGGCTGTTACAGAACCAGCAAATATTATCAAGCCCCTCATCTTGTAGGGAGGGGCAGTAACTGCAGTTGCACAGCTGTTGCAGAAGGTTCAAGCAGTAGGACCCCAGCCCTGTGTGGCAGACATGACTCGCAAGCACAAGCTGCAGGAGGAATGTGTTACAGCAGTAATGTGCTTGGCTATATTGCCTCTCATTTCCATCCAGAAATCCCATCCAAGGCAGGAGTCATAACTGTTAATATTTGGCTGCTGTCTAGTTACATTAGCCACTTGCAAAATTTGTTTCATGGTTCCATCTTGCTGATTTTCTTCACAGTGGATGAAGAATGCTGTCACTTATTTATGCCTTGTCTTTGAGCAGTTGAGGTCTGTGCAGTGACCGTAAAGATACTGAATTTAAACCTTGTTAATCACAATGTTTGTTGTCCATATGGTTCTTCTTTCTACAGTCAGTTTTATTTTATTCAATGTCACTTCCTAGATTCTCTGCTTGCTTCTAAAGTAAAAGAATTGTAACAACATTTTAGAATAAAGCACGCAAGCTTGCTTGGATATTTAGCAGTTGCTATTTAATCTTTCCTCCTTGTTTTGTGTTTGAAGGTCTTTCTGTTCAAGTTATTTCTGTAACAGTAAAAAAAAGTTCTGATTATTTTTCTAGAACTTACTAATTGAGAGTATTTTTATTTGAAAACATTTCACTAATATGCTGTGTAATAGATTTTCTTTAAAACACTTAAGTTTTTTCTCAACTACTAAAACAATGAAAGGGGTTTTTTTTCAGCACCTTAAAATGTTGCTTTTTGTTTTATCTGACTTGTCCTGACCATGCACCCAGTACCTGATGGGATGTGAATTTATGTACCACATACCTGTATTTTAATTTTTTTTAATTTGTTTTTTTTATGGGTTTTTTTTTTTTGCTGTTTCTTTGTCTCCTTTTAGTTTTACTAAGTTTTTTTTTAGTTTTACTGTTTAATACAGTTTAATACTGTTTATTGAGGAGGAATCTTTACCTTCTACAAAAGCCACATACTGCAGGGGGCTTCAAAGTGGTCATGAACGACAGTGGTGTGACAGTGATGATAAACGACAATCTGCAACTGCTATTTTATTTCTTTTTTTTTTTCCTTTGAACTTGGAAACTTAAATTTTGACTTTGCTTCATAGTGTCAATGTGACTCTTGTGGAACAGTCAGTAAACAATGATTAAAAAGGTAGGTGCACCATGTTTATTTTTAGGCCATAATGTTACTCAACTGAGAGAAATATTTTTTTTTTCCTTTAGACACTCATTTTAAACACTTAGCAGCCAGCAGAGAAATGTTAGAAACTGCTTTTATGTCTTGATCAGTAACAGAATCCAGGCTAGTTCAGTCTATTTGACACAAAACTGTGGGCACTGTCCTTAGCACTAAATGAGCAGTTCAGGCATGGTAAACTCAGTATTCTTCTTTTAATACATTCTTTAAGAATATAAGTGACCAGTATGAATTCTGTCAGGCTGAGGTGGTAGTTCCTGGGCAGATAGGTCCACGTGCTCATGCTCCTTGCCTGTAGTTTGTGCGAAAAGCAGAGGTTGTTGAACAGCCTCCCTCTAATGCCTGTCCCCCAATGTTAGGAAAATGCTGTATTGTCAGGGCACAGCAGGGAGCTTTGCATCACCCCAGCCAGCACCGTACCTAGCCTCTGAATAAACTGACTTCATCTTCTTTTGCTATTGATCCATCAGCTTTCATGCAAGCACTAAATTCATGCTTAAAAAATAATTAGCTCCAGTGTCTTGGCGGAATTCCAAGTAGGCAATTACATTCTGACTGCTTAAAAATACCCCCCGTAGTTCCAATTGGATAACTTATAGTGACAGATGATTGTGTGTTTTGTGATATGTTTTCAGTGTGGCTTTATAGCAGTGTGAAGTCTGCTGTAATGCTGCGAATAGCTCGCACTGCGAGAACCTATTGACCAGGATGGCTCTTTAGCATGACAAAGAGAAGTGTCTATGGAAAACATTTCCCCAGTATTTTGAAGACAAAAGAAGAAAGATTTAGATGTTCCTTACATGCTTCAAAATTTTGAAGGCAGTATCTGTAATGGGCCTTTAGGTCTATGTGCATCGATTTATAAAAGCAGAGCTGAACTGTTCTTGTTCTGTAGAATTCACTGTTAATTATGGACCCAGGGATGACATTTAAAATGGTTGATAAAAACGGAGAAGATACTGACTTCTGTTTGTTGACTGCAGTGCTTTGGGTTCAGTTTGATGTTGGATTATTTCAGAAACATTTTTTAATAGAAGAAAAAATAGATTTGGAATAAAATATATATTTTTTGGTTTTTTTTTTTGACAGAGAAAATGCAGTTTATAGTATGTAAGTAACTTCTATCTGGTATTAAATAGCTTGGAAAGAACAGGAGAGAATTTGCATTTATAGATATTTAAATATCTAGTGCTTCATCGAAAAAATCCTGAAGTAGGAGATGAAACTCGTATCTCCTTCCACAGTTGAAGACCAAAGCTATTTTTGGTAATCTTCTGACTGAACAGGGCTGATACATTTTTCTGATGATTTAAATTTGGGAAAAGATGCAGAAGGTAATTTTCAGATTTCATGGGCTTGCTTCTTGGGATATACTCTCACCCAGACATCAAGTCCTTATAATTATATACTGTCAGAGGAGCATTTTAGGAGAATAAAAAAAAAAAAAGACTAGCAGCCAATTTTGAAGGCTTTTCTCCCCTTCTGTTTTGTCTTCTGGAAAAACCAAGGCTATCTTTAGGAATTTCCTTTTCTGGTCTGAAAGTGTGATATCTCTGGTGGGAGTTGCAGAGAGTTAAGAAATCCTGCTAATTGAATTATAAAGTCTAGTCTTTCCAGCTCAGGAGTTTGAGAACCAAGAGCTGGTCCTTCCTAACCATGTAATTGACTTAGAATTTAGTAAATATTTTAAAGGAGTTTCTTCCTCTTCCTTCTAGCTGCAGAGTTTTTTTGAGATTACTGTAGAACTTTTTGGCACTTGTTCTTTCATAGCTGGGTCTCTTCTGTCTGAAATGCAAGGGATCGGCAATGCAGTTATATTACTGCTGTTAGAAACAGGGACTTGGGCAATTTCACACTTTATGATCATAAAATAATTTTACTGATCTTATTAATTATGGCATTCAGGAACATTTTGCTGAACAAGGGGGGGTGGAGTTTGCTGTTGAAAAGTTTGCTGTTGAAAAGTTGAATTTAGTATTGCCCTAGCATTCTTAATTTGGACAAGGTTGTTGCTTGTGTAAACTACTGGAAACAGAAAAACTTGGAGAATAAGGTAGTAGCTCAGATGGTTAGTGTGTGCTTAGGGATTCAGTTACTGCCTTTGCCTCTTGTTTTTCAGGTCTCTTTATGTTTTCTTCTGTCTTGAACCTGTAAAACCTGTCTGGAAATTATAGAGGCACTTCTGTCATAAAGCATCTGTTTTCAAATTGAGTATTTGTTATGAAATAATAAAAATAGCTGCTTTTTATTTCTGTTGTGGATCTTCAGTATAAAAGTACCTCGAAGTAAACACTGAGACTATGCTCTTATTTGAGTTTCATCCCAAGTAGTTCTACTTTTTTTTTTGCTACATCTCATTATTCATGCTCTTATAATTTAATTTACACTACCACAATTTAGCATAACTGGTGCAGCTTTAATAGTGTCATTTAATGATTTAATGCTGTAGTAACAGTAAATCATTCAACATTTGTTTTGGATTTGAAGTAGCAATTTCTATGGGTTGTTTTTTTGGTTGTTTTTCTGAACATTAGTCTAATATTCCAAGCTAAGCAAGCAGGAAAAAAATGCATGTAAAGCCTATTCTGGTTTTGTTGCTTTTTCCTTTTTGCAAGGTATGATTCATTATGCTTTATCTGCCCTTAGCAGCTTCTTTGATTGTGTTTCATTTCCTTTCAGAACTGTGAAAGTTGTGGTTACCTCTTGCTGTAGGTATTTTGTGTTGCCTGGGTCCTATCCTCTGTGTTCTAGGACCTCAATAACTTAACCTCCTTGTGCATAGCTATTTTTCTCTCTCAGCATTTTGCTTTGTCACTTTTTTCCTTTTCTTTGGACTTCTTTCCATAAATTGACCCTGTACGGAATGCTATAGAAGCATGTTACTCTGTTGGCATCTTGAAAATTGCTGAGAAGCCAACGAGAAGCAACAGTGGCAAAACTCTGACATTTGCTTGCCAAGTCCCATTTCAGTAGGATAGTTGTCTTGGAGGCAGCTGGAGGGGACATCACAGAAAGGTACTGGTTGACAGAGGCTGAAAACTCTTTATTCATGGTTTGCAAGGACCATGGTGCATTATATATGCTAGTGATGGATTTACAACTATCTTTTCTCAAATACAGAAGAGGGAATTTTACAGCATGGTAACAGTGACTCATCTGTGGATTCTGTGTTCTACTTCACTGCTGCTTCTCATTTCTGAGGTACTGCTGAAACCTTTCTGCAGTGAAGGATGTGATTAGGCTCTGGTTATCTTGGCATCTGTCTGTACATAGACTTGGAGCAACTAAGCATTCCCATTATCTCTGTTCCCATTCTGATACAGTGAAGACGCATGTGGACCTGCTATGGCAATTGGTTTGATCATACCATTGAGGAGAAGCATGGTTATTGCTGGTTAAGCAGTTGTCAAGACTGAGTTTTGATCAGTGAAATACTGACTACCTGCTCTTGTGATAAAATCTCTGCTGGGAGAGCATACATCATCTTTAGGTTCAGAGTGGAAAAGACAGTCCAGCAACTGTGGGCTTTCCAGAAGGCTGTTACTTTTACTTTCCTACTAGAGGCTCAGCAAATTTTTAAGGTCTGAAGTAACACATAGTATGAGTCCTATTTAAATTGCGAAAACCAATGTGACATGAAAATTGGTGATTGATTTTTAACCAATGACAAAATAGGAAATATCAATGGAGAGTGAACTGTATATGATTTGTAACTAGCAGTGAATGCTGAATTCTAACTAAGATGACAGTTGCCCACAGATGTTAGATTCTTGATTCATGCTAGATTTTGAGACATTGTTAAAATAGAATTATATCCCTTATCAGTCATACATTTGGTTTTTTTCACTTGTGTGAGTATCAGTTCAGAGGAAGCACTGAAAAGAGTGAAGTTCCTCCTTGTGAGAAACTGGAAAAACTGAGAATTATCTGGAGTCTGAGACTTTTTAGGTAAACCCTTCTGGAGAAATCACAGGAGTCACTTACATAATGGATACATCCTATAATTTTTTACTGTGCCTTTTTCCCTTGTTGCCACACATTTCTGTTGCCAGGGTAACTGATCATGAATTGTTCATAGTAAGTGACCTTGTCATTGCTTTTATATATGCCATGAGTTATTGTGCAGAGGATATTTATAGAATTATGGAGGTGATTGTGACTGCCCAAAGACAAGCAGATTTCTTTTTTTTTTATTCTGTAGAATATGAGACTAAAAACCATAAAAGAGGAAAATGCAAACGTTTATCTGTAGAATGTACCTTGTTATTATTCAGACAAGAACAGATACAGCTAATAAGTCATAAGGCAGCTGGATGAGAAGTGGTCAGCTTAGACTCCTGTATGCAGTGTTTTCATTTGATACTTTGTTCAGACTGGGCTTAAATATATTCATGTTTACTCTTCTGAGATTGGTATTTTTTAGAGATATCTTCTAAATTGTGTCAAAGAGTGCATCATACACACTATTGGAAAAAAAAAAGCACAACAAACCATGAAAGCCACAAAAGATTTCTGAACTGTATTATGCTGTCAAGAAGAAAAAAAAAAAGATTTTATTACATAATCACCCTGGTAATTCTCTTTAAAGTTGTGTTCTGTAATTATTATTTTAATTTAGGCAAAGGTGTGGCCAAATCTTTTGGATTTGAGGTGTTATAGTGACATAGGGATGAAGCTCCTGTTTACCATCTGGTATATCTGGGCAGTAGAGCTGTGCCTGTCTGCACACATGTAGTCACTATTTCCCTGCGTGCCCCAGGCATCCCCCATCTGGTCTGCATGAAGAGGAACCAGTGGCTGGGCTGGAAACCACTGGGACAAGATGACTGAACCCATACAGTCCCCTTCACATCAAGCCTTCACTGTGCTAAAAACTCTTTGGCTGTGGAATTCGGGCAGTCCCATGCAGTTTGTTCTCTCCATGTAAATCAGTTAATAGGTGCTACCTCCATGTTGAAGATGTGATAACTTTTTGTTTCTTGCTGTAGAACTTACCATTCTTCAGTACGAGGGTGGCTAGACATTGGAACAGACTGCCCCGAGATGTTGTGGCTGCTCCCTCCCTGGAGGTGTTCAAGGCCAAGCTAGACAGTGCCTTGAGTAGCATGATTTAGTTGAGAGGTGTCCCTGCCCATGACAGGGAGGTTGGATTAGATGATCTCTAAGGTCCCTTCCAGCCTAGGCCATTCTATGATCCTGTACACGTATACTTTTAAATAGCTAATAGAAAGTCTTGCAGATGCAGGAATGGTCCTAAAGATCAGTTATGATAATTCAGAGACATTTTATAGATAAACAGTTTAAGACCCCCACTAGCAATGGCCGTGCAGATGTTGGAATGCTCCCGTTGGACCCCAGGCCCTCTGGATTGAAGAAGAACAACTCAGCAAGATAGTAGCTCAGGCAGTCTCACCTGATATCTCTCCCCAACACCATGACCACCCTGTTCCAGAGATTCTGTTCCCCATATGAATACTCTGCAAAAGATCCCAATATCTTAAAAGAAAGACACAGTTAATAATTAAGCCAACAGTGTGCTCACAAATGTCTCTGTAGCAAAAGAAACAGTCTTCTTTCCATTTAGCAGACAGATGGAATTTCATGATAACTAGTTATGTCTGTTATGTCTTGCCTCTGGGATTACTTATTGATACCAACAAGGATATATTGTATGAATTACATACTCAGGTGAGTGCTGGTGCAGCACTGAGGCTATCAGTAGAAGAGCTCTTACTGGCTATTTTACATAATGCAAGAAAGCAATAAGCAGAAATGGAGAACAGGTTGCCCTGCAAATTTGGTATGCTCAACATCCAGTGCTCAAGTGGACTGAATGGCATAGCAGTGCAAAGCTGAGCCATTTAAGCTGTCACTTCTAAATGCCAGTTTAATCCCCTGGGAGGGATACACAGTCTAATGTGCCCTCCCATTCATTATCCACTTAGAATGTTCTTGTTTTCCTCTCCTGTGTCATAGGTGTGCTATTACATGACTAAGCCTGCCAGACTGGCACTGTGTAAGCATATACCAAGAACTAACACTTCCTTTTTATAATGTTCCACTGAATTTGCTATCAAGCTAGCCTAATTCTGGAGGTATATTCAGCTACTGTAAGCTAAATAAGTATTGGACCTTGGGAGAGAATGATTTAGGTTTTGGGTTGGTTTTTTCCATCCTTTTGCCTAAGTGGATAAGGATAGATGACAGAAACCAGGTACTTTGGGTAAACTTAAAGGCCCTTGGACTTCTTGCTAAAGGGGCTTACAGGTATTGACAGATCTGTAGGCTTCTTTGTGTCCACCTGTGCATCATATTCTCTTTAATTTGTGCTTATACAAACTTGAAAACACCATTTTGGCTTCACATTTCTTCTTATCTCAAGAATAAAAGTAATTAAGGGCTTTCCATTTGTCATCAATAGGATGGCAGTTAGCTCTTAAATTATTTTTTTCTTCTATGCTTGCATATCCAGAATGAACTCTGTTGAAGCAAGGAAGTTATCATTCTATTGCCATCCAGTAACTCATGTTGTTTACATTTCAGTATATTAAATGAGGCCTAAATATATAGTATTAACACTCTTCTGTAAATGGTTTTGAGAGAACCATTTATTATCCATTTGCTTGAACTGCAGTGGTTGGAAATGGTATGTTGAATGAGATAATGTGCAGAAGAGATCTGCATTTATGGATAGGGTCCTGTATGCAATGAAAAAGCCCTCGGGGCATCAGCTCCATCCACTGTGTGTGGGAAAAGTTCCTTTTTATACATTAGCACGTATACTCTGTATTTTTGCAGTCCCTAAACATAGATTGCTTAGATTGCCATGTGGAGAGCATGCTAGTAGTCTGGATACTGGAAGAGGTCTGTCTATGAGTTTATTAGTGCTTAGTCCAGAACTGTGATACAGGTAAGTACTTATAAATTAGTCAGTTGATTAACTTGGAGGTGTCAGCTCCCACTGATTCTCATGGCAGGAAAGATGGTCACTTGGAATCAAATAGCTGATCAGTCTCCTCACCAGTGAGTGTTTTAAGAAGGTGGAGATAAATACCAATTGCAGCTTACGCTGGGACTCTAAAGCCTAAATGCAGTGACAAAAAATGTCATCAGTCATGTTGCGTGTGTATGACTTTACAGTCCAGGAATGCAGAATACATGAAATTTACTTAGTAACTGCTGGAAGTTGCCAAAGCTGCAGTGAAGTGAGATTGATCAAATCTGCATATCACTGTTGTTTAGGGATGTGGTTGGGCCAGGACCTTTCCCACTCTTCTCGTTCTTCATATGCTATTCAATAGCTGTCCCATGTAATGTTCAGGTAAGGGGTCCTATAAGAAATTGGGGTCTGCTTTGTAACTGGCATCTGTAGGTGGAGCTTTAGTGCTGATGGTATTTTCCCTTCATGGAAGGAAATGCTTGTAATCAAACACATTAGTGGAAAGGGGGGAGCAGGAAGTGAGCAAAAAACCTGAGGAGAGTATTTGAAAAATCTTTTTGTATTCTCTCATGTTTCTGTTACTCTTAACTAAGTCAGATGGGATTACTCGGAGTAATTGAGTTGACTAATAATGACAATTTTAAATTGCATAGAACGTTAGTGGATGCTTTGTCCAGAGTAATCCTTTCCATTCCAAAATGCCCTGCCACCTGCATTTCAACATGAACATGAAGGTTTATTACTTTGCACATCTGCAGATCTGGGCTAAAATACCTTTGTGATGCTTGTTCACTGATGTGATTTTGAGTGACTGATGCTACTAATGAGAACTAAAGCTCCATGAGTGTGTCATGTGCTTGATGCAGAAGCTTAAATGTTGATCCAGAAGCATAAAGTCCAAAGACGTCTAAAGATTTTCAGTTGGTTTCAAGCTCTGAGGATGGCATGCAACAATTTCTTCTGAAAAAGCCCTTTCTAAGAGTTGAGTTGTTAACCAGAGGATTCGACGCTCTCACCACCGTGGCCCGGCTTCTATTCCTGGTCAGGGAAGTTTCTTTGTGACTTGGTCTAGGTGATCCTGCTCTGGCAGGGGGGTTGGACTAGATGATCTTCCAGGTCCCTTCCAACCCCTAACATTCAGTGATTCTGTGAACCCCATAGCATTTGAAAAAATCATAAAGGCTAGTCTGTCAAAAATCACGTATGGTTCTTTTAAAATGCATCATAGGGTTTTTGAAGTGCTCGATAAGAATCAGTGGCATGGCAAACTTTGAGTCACTTTCTTCACAGGCCAGGCTAATTCATTGTATAGGATTATGATTAACAGGAATTTTTGCTCGACAATAAACAGCAGTTATAACAATCAGGAAGATCAATAAAGATTACTGCCTTAATGTGGAATATTAAATTTGGGAAGAAACAAAGCGCTTCTTCTGAAAAACCTCTGAAGGTCTAAAAGAGAACCTTCAAATTTGAATAAACATCTTTATATTACAAAGAAAAAGAAGAAAGAAAATTGGGATTTCTCTTGATTAAAGGTCTTTTAAATGAACTGTGGTAACCAAAAATTGATGAATGAACAGTTACTTACACATTTGTTCGCCATGCTTACTATTTGATTGTGTGGCATCTTAAAATGTTTAGAGGAATGTAGTTTCTATCTGGGAATTTACAGTTACATGCTCAAATACACTGTATTATGGTGTAGATATAATCTACAAGTCACTAAAGTTGTTGACAATCAAGCTATGCTATGTCATTGTCACTGTAAGATACAAACTAATTTGGGATTTTACTTGGTGTTAAATTCCTGAGTATGCTCAGTCGCTGTATATTTTATGTGTAAGTAAAATTGTGTAAAAAAGACATTGAAGGGTGACATTCATATAGCAGGTCTCAATTGTGAATTTTATTGTCTTTGAGATAGATATTTCAAAATCTTTCAAATAATGTTAATGTCACTTTGATAGATATTGCTCTGCATTACTTCTTAATGCTTTTTCTTCCATTTCAGTCCCATTTTGTCATTTTTATGCAATAGTCTTCAGATCATAACTTGTCTGCAAGCCTTTATATCTTTATTCTCCACTTCCTTATCCTTACTGTTCCCACTGTTAGGCCTTCATCTGGAGTTTAGAATCTCAGATTTCTGTTTGGTTTTCTGATACTGTGCCTGCAACCCTTTTGGTTTGGAAGACATTGTGTGTCATATTTAGGATGTGAGGATTACAGTAGCATTCTGGATTCCCTGCTTAGCTGTTGTCTTGAACTTAGAAGTACTTTGTAGTATCTTTATCTGCTGTTTTGAGCAAGTCTCCAGCACAATATAGGACTTGAAGAGGGTATCTGCACTATATATATGTATATATACACATTTATTTGTTTGAAGAGGAACCCAACTTTTTGCATGATCAGAAAAATAATCTTTTTTTTTTTTTTTGGGAAAACATGAAGATGGTAAACAGTGTCCATAGACACTATACCCCATGAATGAAAGAGAGAAAATGTCTTGCTGCTTTCTTGTGTATTCAATTGTGGGTATTCTGTCTAGAAGGCTTTTAATATTGAGATGTAACAGGGAGTTCTGAATGGAAAATGAGGATGGTACAAACTCCACTTCTCAGAATGGAACAGTTTGTCCAGTTTATTTGGACAAAGACATCCTCAGTGTCCTGTACAGTCCCTGGACTTTGCATATTAACAAGGTGCAAATGCAAATAAGGATTGGAAAGTTTAAGGCAGTTCTGAGATACTAAGGGACCTTTTTGCATACTAGCTTGAGTTGGGGGGGAAGCCATATTAATGTTTAATGTCACATTAATTCCTTATGGACTTTGTCCTACTTGTCATTGCTGATAATTCCTTCAGGTGAAGTGTATGCCAAGGTATCTACGTATTTTCCAGTTTTTATCTTACCTTGTATACCTCTGCACTTCTCTGCTGCCACCGTTTGGCATAAAAAAATTCCAAGGATACCTCTTTGGCACATGGTATTTGTAGTAGTGTTTGTCCCCTCCACACAGAAGAATAGTTTGGTCCCCTGTGTACCCCTCTGCCTACCCTGGCTTCTCTGCCTGTTGAAGTTCTTGAGGGTTAAACAGGAAAGAGAAAAGACTTCTGAATTTGGAAATGCTTTTGAAAAATATGTTCCTGTTTTCAGACAAGCTGCCTGGGACACTAGTCCAACTGAGCTGTGCTTGAGTGTCCTTTAGCCATTGCTGTGTGGTTACCTGTTTGATAGTCAGCACTATCTTGATATAACTTACATATTAAAATATGGTTAGCGTGCTAATATCTGAAATGTTTGTGGCTAATCAATTGCTACATGCAGTCAAGCTCCAGTTTTCTAAACTTGGTGTATTATTTTCTGATCTTAAACTTATTGTGGCTATTAAAAGACAGTTCTGACCTTTTTCACTTACACTGGAATCAAGTCTCTCCTAGTCATTTGTTGCGTCTATGAATTGTAAACTGAGTATTAGTTATCTTCTGTACAGGAAGATGCTCTGGCTCATGTTCACTCAAATTCCATCTCCAGACTTATAAATAAGAAATGAGGCTTTGGAGTCTCTCTAGAGATTTCTAAAAGAATATACAATATGGTTTAACCTGTCAGACCATTGGATGACTGCTGTTCCACACTGATAAAGGTGTATGAATGGTGTGCAAGAATGAAATTTCACTCTTAAGAATGATCATTTCACAGTAAGACCTTCAGCTACTTAAAATGTTGTTTCAGAATGAGTCCCTGGTAATGGCAGTTTTGAAGCCTGGTGTGGCATGGCAAACAGTCTCTGCTGGGCAACGATAGCGCTGCCTTCTGCTTCGGGAGTCAGGCTGCAGCCAACGAAAGCACACACTCATTTTCTTGCCTCTGCTGTGTTGCATGGTACATTATATCCTACTTGAGTTACAGAGTCAAATGACTCATGTCCGAGTTGAAAGGAGTGAAAGTGCTGATTTCTATAGGCTTAATGACAAGTAGATGCACATTAGGAGGGAACAGCAACAACTTGCACTCCAGAGGTACCAACGTTTCTTTTCAAGGTGGTCAAAATGATATGTATCTATATAAATGCTAAGCAGTTTCTCTGAACTTGTGTTTATCTTTGGAAGCAGCTTTGAAAATTGCTGAATCTTACTTCAGAATTGTGGAAGGTTCTGTTAAAAGCTTGACTAGTTCAGTCAGCTATATATCTGCTTAACCAAAGATATTACCTTGACTTAGTAGCAGCTTTTAATCTTAACCCCTATCCCTATCCAAGTAAGAAACAGGTACCTTTGTTCTCCGGAACAATCATTTTTTTTTAACTGCTCTAATCTAAAGGTTTGGATCAGCAGGCAAACATTTGTGTTTTCTTTGGCATGTTTCTAAATTACTTAAATTTAACTTGGATTGCTTTTGACCTCAGTTGTTAAATAGAACTAGCAAATATTTTAAATAATTTTATTAAAGATATGAAATGTGCCATTCATTTCTTTTTTTTAAGCACCTCTTGATTCAATTTCTCAAAAGCAAAATTGAATTGTAGCTGCTTATTCTGTGCTTTACAAATATTCCTATTTTTGCTTGGAAATCTTGATTCCTTATTTGGTGGTGTATAGGAGAAGCTAATGAACACATAATCATTACACATAGAATTTTCTTGATAATGTGTCCCCCTGTTATTACACCATACCAAGGTAAGTAAATACTGTCAGTCCTTTCTACATAATGATAGGACAAACTTTTTCTCTGTTGGTGGTTTTGGTGTGTGGTTTGTAGTTCTTTGTGGTGTTTGGATTAGTGATTGGGGTTTTTTGTTTTGCTTTTGTTGGTTTTTTGGTTGGTTTCATTGGGGTTTTTTTGCTACTTCACTTCCTCCAGCAAGATGTTGTTTTATTGCTGTTCAATATATTTTCTTTAGGTTCAGGCACTTAAAGGAGATCCAAAGAAGCTTTTAGATAGCTTAGTTCCTTTTATTACTTATGGGTCAGTCAGGATGATCTCAGTACATCTGTGTTTTATTTTAATGTGTGAGTAGTCTGAGTTCAGTTTGTGTGTTTGGAAAATGCGGCTGCAAAGTTCTACTAGGCTCTGCTTCAGGGTTATGATCATGGTTGTAACTCTTGATGACCAATAGTTGAACTTCATGTGATGTGTGTGCTGGTGGGGAAACTTCAGCTCTTGAGATAAAGACTCTCTGTACATAGCCTTTTTTTAAGCAGTTGCTTCAATATCTGTAATAAATCCCTTCGTTTTATTTGACTCAATTTGTTCATAAAAAGTTGTATTTTTTTCTCTTTTCCCCTGAGGAAGTAGCAGAGTCTAGTTTTCTAATAACTGAAACTACTGGCTTTTAAAAATTATCTTGAAATACCTCCAGGCATGTTATTTGGCTCACTTCAAGGCAGCTCCTAAAATGCTCAACGCTTTTGAAAGTCAAATTAAAGGTTTGTTTCATTTAAGTTGTATAGCTGGGTAGGATTAAACCAAGTGCCCTACTTGCACATAGCAATCTATGCAAAATGGTTTTTTGATCGTCTTCATGCATATCTAAAATACACCTCCAATTTCTTCTCAGGATCTCGGCTTACTCAGCTTTTACCATAATGCTTCATTAGCCTTCTAGGCTTTTTGTTAAGAGTTGGTCGATTTCCCATCTTTGTTCTTCTATATTAAAACATTTTGACTTCTGAAATGTAGTAAGGGGAGAGCACAGGTAAGAATCATGGAAGGAGGGGTTATTTGGTGTGGATGCATCATTTCTCCTTCACATCATTTGTTCAAAAAAGTTTTTTGCCCCTGGCTTCAACTCTGCTAAATATATCGGGTATCCCCAACTCTTTGAGAATTATTTATGTATATGCTGCTGCTCTACCACTTGTTGTTCATCCTCATTATTTTGAGATCAATGGCACTTTATATGTGGACAGAGCCAAGAAAGAGTTTAAACCTTCACGTCACTGGAGCATTCCTCTCAATCTTTTTGAGAAGCTGGTAGTTACTCATTCTCATACTTCACTGAATGTAATTGAAAATAAAAAAATACCTGCAACATATAGTATTAGAACATGCACTGTAGCCACTCTGGTGGTGTGTGTTGTTTTGTCTCTGGCTGCTGATGGTTTGAATGTCTTTCAAAAGTGTCTGTAACTGGTAAGAGACTTTTGTGGTAACCCTCCATAACTTCTTGAAATTGCAGCTCATCTTTTCTCCCTGGTTACAAATGGATTAAGTTCTGCCTTTTCTCTGCAATGACATGATCTGTTCTCAGTTAATGGTCAAGTTATACCATGAGGGATTTGCTGGTTTTCTGGACAGAAATCACTATTTCAGTGAGGTAAGCTGTGTTTAGCACAAAACAGATGTGGTGGGCTCCCTGGAGCCAGCAGCTCAATGCCCACACAGCTGCTTGTTCACTCTGCAGTGGGATGGGGAAAGAGAATAGATCAGGAGGAGAACTTGTGAGTTGAAATAAGACAGTTTAATAACAGAAGGACAGAGGGGAAAAAAAACCCAAACAAATCCAACAAACAAACAAACAAAACCAAAACTGAAGCATTGCACTGCATCCCACCAGCAGACATATTTCAACTAGTGTCCCAGCCATCTCCCAGCCCCTTTCTTCCTCTGCCTCCTGTTCTTACTGCTGAGTATGCCATTCTCTGGTATGGAACATCCCTTTTCTGAGGCCACGTCAGCTGTCTGTGTGTGTCACCTCCAGTCTCTTTTGCTCAGCCTGTTCACCAGCAGGGCAGCATGAGGAAGAGTAAAGGCTTTGGTGCTATGCCAGCAAAAGCACTGGTGTGTTTGGGTTTGTTTTGGGGGTTTGTTTGTTTGGGTTTTTTTGTTGGTTTGTTTTTTTTTTTTGTTTGTTTGTTTTTTTTGTTGTGTGTTTTTTGGAAGTAGACTCTTGGTGTATGCAAGAAATGCAGGGATCCACTGGTGTTAGCTGGCACAGCAAAGCAAAGCCCAACCAGATTGCTTTTTTCAAAAGCTATCTTCATTTTTTTTACAAATTCACCAGTGATGCAAGATGATAGATTCCTTATACAGGTTTTATGGACAGATCTTTTTTAAAGGGCCTAGGATATTGCTGACCTCTTAATTAACAACATCCATAAAATCTGTTACTAACCCTGCTTTGGAGAGTTGTAATACCTGTTGTATTGAAATGCAATTTATTGAAAAGCATGGTTTATTTCTCCTGGTATTTAGTCTTTTAAACGCTTTCTTTGCAACTTTGTTTGCAGACTAACAAGCAGCTCCAGGTTGTAGTATTCCTGCAGTTTTGCAGTACCCACTGGACTGTACCCATGAGAGATACTGGATTTTATATATGCCCTGTTGGTAGCAGGATTTGGTCCCTTGACTGTATTTTTCAATGTGGGAAACAAGCCCAGATGCTACTTGCATGATAGTACAAATTATAAGGGATGAAGGTGATAAATTGTAGTCAAGTGTCGTAACATGTTCTGTATGCTTCCTGATGCTGTGTTTTCCTGGCAAAATCTTCCAGGGCAGCCCAAAATAATTTATTTGTAGCATTTCACACCATGAAATACTGGCTGCTGAGATCAGGATTAATTTCTTTCTTGCAGCCTGAGGTTTTGCCAGAAGGATGTTTTTGCTATGCTGAAGTAGTCTAATTGGTGGTAGCCTGCTGTATTTCATTGCTTCTGTTTCAGGCTTGTAAAAATTGAGTTGAGTTTGCAGTCATCTTGGTGTTACTTTCTATATGTATTAACTAGAGCTGCTTGCCTGTTCTTATTTATAGGTGATCAAGTAAGAGTGCAGTAGATTTCACTCTTCACAGTGTTAGTAGAATAACAGAACTGAAAGATTTTTGTCTTCTGAAACTGTGATGCTGATTGTACTTACCTTAAAGTATAAGAAAATTGTGATGGTATCGTTATGCAGAGTCATCATTGTCTTGAGAACCCTCAGTGCATAGTGTAAAGCAAATATCTTTGGTGTTGGCAGGTAAGTTGGGATGATTTCTGATGTTTTAGAAGTGACCAGTATTTTCTACTCATCCTTATCATGATCATAGCAGTTAAATAGTTTAAAAATCTGTCTTTATTATAGTTCTCCAGGATATTTAGAGATGAATACTAAAATATTTGAAGGGTTTAAGTTTCATAATTTGTGTTTTCTAGAGAAGCAGAAATAGATGCACTCTATGTCCATTCTTTTTCCTACAGAAATATAAAGAAAAACCCAAATTTTGGGCAGAAGAGGTAAAATATAGGAAGGACTAAAACAGTAGCAGTGATTTGCAAAGGTTTTCACAGTGATGTTTATTTTCTGAAGTGGCAGTGAAATGGTAAATATTTGTTATAAAATGGTTCAGAACCCTTATTTGAACTACAGAACAGTGCTCAAAGAATGAGTGGTGGATGCTGAGCTAAGTTACAGATCCCCTTTAGCCTCTTGCATTAGTAAATGGCCATTCCTCATTCTGTAACATTTTTTATGTGTTTATGAATTTGGCTTAGTGGTTCACTAAGTAAGATATTTTTTTGAAATGATTTAAAGCACAAGCTGCTGTTATTTCTACAATGGCCTTTTTTTAACATAAGTCATCATCCCTTCACTTTTAATTATCATTTGCTTTTTTCTAATTGTCTGGCAAGTGTGTTATACAAGCATAATTAAAACAATGTTCCTTTTTGAAAAAGCTTTCAAGCAGCTTACAAAATTGAGACCCCAGTGGTGAGTGTGGGTGAGAGGTAGGAAGCATACAATGTTGAGCAGCAATATCAGTACCCTGGCAACCTTCCCTAGTTAAGAGAGGGATTTTTCTTTTCCTTGGTGTTTTGTGCTGGAGGTAGTACAGTTGGTTTGACTTCAAAGCGGTCAGGAAAGGTGAATCTCCAATTCTTTCAATCTAACTTCTGTATCCCAGTAGGCAGCATGGGGTAAGTGCAGGGTCTTTTGTAAATGTTTTCTTTTGAGAATGTAGCCAGCGGGAGCCAGGAGTTGACATGGCTGTTGGCAGAGCAGAGGCCGCTTCTCTGTAATGAACAGAAAAGACATGCAGGGTGAGGAGGAGCCCCAAATGAGCTGTTTTCATTGTTTCTTGGAGTCAGAATACAGAATGTGTAGGAAATAGTTTTGCTTTAAGTTAATTCTGTAGGAAATTTGGTACTTTGCAAGCAGTAGATATAAAGGGTACAATAAAAATGACATCACATGCTATATGGAAAATTCCCACGGAATCTTAAGGTAGTAGGAGCCTGCAGGCAAGAAAAGAGACTGTATGGTAGAATCTATGTGTAGGTGGGATGATCCTGGACACCATAGCAGTGCTCGAACCTGAGGATAAGTTGTGCTCAAAATGATAAAGAAAACAGAGGCTCCTGTGTATTTTCATTACGTGGTCTGGATTTCAGCAGTTCTAGAAGTAGCTTAAGAGCAGAGTGCATTTGTCAAGTCTGTGTGATGGTTTGTGGCAGCTCCCACGTGTCTTCCTTGCTGATGGATCATAATGCCAGTGGGGTTTTGTGGCTTTTGCACAGCTGTGGAAGAAGGGGCAGCATGGGCCTGTGTCTGCTGCACCTATTCATGGTGGATGTGCCACTGGTACGTAGCCCTGATGCTGTCCCAAAGCTTCCTTCAGACTGATAGAAGAGTTGCTTCCCAGTGGTGTGGTGCAGACTTGCTGAGATGACATCACACCCAATTTTTTGAAAACAAATGACAATTTGAACTCTCTGCTTCTCTTCTCCTGCTGCCTCGTTCCGTGCCGTTTGTATTCTGTCGTTTAAAGGGCTGCAGCCAATCATTTGCAAGGCAATACATTTCCAAGTTTATTTTAGTTTCACAAAGTGAATTCTTGAAAGAACTTATTTGCATAATGCATCTTTGGTTGTTTTAAGATAAAACCACAATTAAACAGGAAATTTCTTAACTGTCTTAGGAAAACAGAGCAGAGTCTTTTTAGTTGGTAGCGTAGCTATTTGCAGGAAGTCTGTGCTGGAATACAACATCAAAATTACTTGAGCTTGTGACAGTTAAATGACTTTCTCATCTCGGAGATATATTTGCAATGGAAACGCGAGATACACATATGAAAGGCAATAGATCCAAATGGGGATGCATGGCCTTTGCTTGCCTCAGTGTGTTCCTTCGTGCAGGTGTAAGTTTTCCAAAAAACCCATGAGAAGTCCAATGGGCTCGTGAGAGAAAAGCTTACCAAAGCATGGCAGTCTGACAAAATCCCGAGTAGGGTGGGAAATAGCTCACTTCTCTGCACATCTAAATGGCTGTGGAAAATTGAAGCACCATCTTACATAGTTAAGAAACCTTTCTTGCCTGGTATAGTTCAGTGGCATCATTCATTATGGCTTACAGCAGCTGATTTTTTGAGCTATCTCTTAGCTCTTGTGGTGAATGGGAATAAGAAGTAATAATACGACTAATAAACAAGAATAAGACTTTTTCCCCCCTTATCTTTTAGGGCATAGATAAATCCCAGGGATTCAGTGATGCCACAGGTCAAAATTAGCATTTTAGTGGTTTAGGAAAACACTCATAATTTTAGCATTTAAGATATGTGGTAGCTGTAGGCTGTGGGATCTGGACAGCATTGCAGCAAGACTTATGTGCAAATTGCAGAGTATACTGGAAGCTGGTGAGTTGAAATTGATAAAACTTTTAAGGTAATGGAACTTAGTTCAGAACTGGTTTGTGATGGAGTGAACAGCGAGGACTAGGTAAATTATACTATTTCTGGAGCACATTTACTTGCACAGTTTTTCAAGGCAGATTATTTAGTCTGCTTCAAAAAAGCACTCAGAGCCATATTTTATCTGATCAGCAAGTTACACGAATGATTTCTTTTCTTTTTTCTTTATTTTTCAAATCTCATATTTGGAGGATTACTGTCAGTAATACTTTGTCAGGTTTTAGAATCTCACAGTAAGTAATATATAAAAGCTTGATTGGAAGGCAACATATGAAAAATGTAAAAAAATCTGAAATACAATACTGTTAATAAATAATAAATATCTGTCTGGGAATTATATTTTCCTCAGGCAAGGAAAACCGTCCACCATTCTGCATTCAGGTGGCATAAAATTGCTTATTGAGGCAGGACAGTGCAGTTGAGTTGCTATTTTGGTCCCTTCAGAACCTGTGTGCGACCATATACCGAAGAGATTATGCTGTTAGTCACTGAAACCACTTGAGCAGCACTAAATAAGCCCTGTTAACATAACTTGAAGGATACCCTGTGTATAGAAACCTCTAGAAATCTCACACATTCTTCTTCTATAAATAACTGTGGTATGAAGTAATAAACAGGCAATTGTCAAGTGACCTTCAGTGTTGGGAAGCAGAGGCTTTACCCTGCAATTTGCAAATCATTTTGCAGTGTGGAATGGGGGTATTTGCGTCAAGCCTCTGTGCTCCTGTCTCCACCTTGTAGGTGCTTTCCGTGTGTGGTGCTGATTAACACAAGTGCTTCCAACTTGGGGTACTTGGGTATGTGGGGGGGTCAGCAGGATTGCTCTGTGCTGCGGTGTCAGGGTTATGCTTTCTTGTCTTGAAAAGGGAAAGTCCTCAGCCCTTCAGCTGCTACATTTGCAGGTCTCTGGAGAGCTTCCCGTCCAACAGAACAGTTGTAGGAGCTTATGTGCAGTTCAGAACATGGGTATGAAGAAAAGCACATATATGGACAAGTATTTGATCAAGTGAAACAAGTGATTCATTGAAGCTTACTCTATTTTGCCATCTTTTGTGCACATAAATATTTGAAAGTCTGGTTTGTATTTGTTGCGCTCTAAGTACTCTTTAATTAATCTGTGATGTATGGCAAATCATAGTCATTGGGAATGTAAGGATTAACTTAATTTAATCCTCACAATTACAATGCCCGAGACTCAAATTGCAAAACACCTTCCTATTTCTTATGAGATCCTTTAGTGGGGTTTAAAATATTTTTTTTTTTTTTAGGGTAGCAGTAGTTTGTCTGTGTTTTGGAAGAGAATGGGGAGGAAAAGGCATAACAGAACAGTCAAATCCTTACTGTAGTTGATACTTGTCATCATAAACCAATGCCCTGAAATGCCATGCTTAATAAAAATCATCTGGACAACACAATTGAAGACCATCAACACTTGGGATTGCAAAGGGCCTGGTTGGCAGCTTGAAAACTCCTGACTTCTTTATAGTGCAATGAGATGGATCTATCCTTTCATGTGCAGAGCCAGTAATGTGAAGTGCTAGGAACACAGGCGGAGTTTATAGATGGACCTGATTTCTCTTGCTATATAGTACCTATTCCTTCCCTCTGCCTCTCCCAGTGATTAGCTTACTTTCTTAATTCCTTTCCTTATATTGTCTTCTCTTCAAGCTTTCCTTTCCTTGTCAATACTGTATTTTTCCCCCTTACTGTCAACTTGTATTTGATTTTCAAAACTGCTTTTTTAATTTCAGACATGAAAATGACCTTGTATGGTCATATGGGTTTTTTTTCCATGTGTACTAGGGGGTGTAAAACTGCCAGTAATCTACTTAGAAATCTGTCTCAGTCTTTAGGTATGCTCTGTAAATATTTCATTCTGTAAGTCCTATATATGCAGGAAAATTAGCTGTTTCACTCAGCAATGATGCTCGATCTGAAAGGGAAATCCTTGTGTAGTTCTGTGGTATGTTTTTTTATAATGAGCATGTCATAAAACCCATCTGGGTTTGATACAGAATTTTCACTTCAGATCTTGTAAGAGTAGGCTTTGCTAGGGATATTGCCCAAAAAGAATCAAATGACCAGTAAGATCACAATCAAAAGCATAATAAACTGTAAAAAACCCACAACAGAAAAAAAACCAAACTAAACCACCAAAAATCCCCACAAAGGAAACAAAAAAAGTCCAACCTAAAACCACAATGAAAATAAAACTTTAGAACTTCTGATTACCAACTGGAAATAATGTATAATCTTATGAAGTCTGTAACTTATCTCTTTGTCAGCAACACATTAATTTGTTTCTGTGGCTTTACTGATAAGTTGCACATCTTGCTAAATAATCTGCTTTCATGCAGAAACTCATGTCTGTTTTCTGCTGAGTTAGTCTCTCTGTAGTCATTGAAGAGTCTCAGAAAGATTAAAATGAAATGTTTGTTAATAAAACAACTAGTTACTGTAGAAGTAGAATTGGCTAGATAGATACCATATCAATATAATTTCTTTATGATAAAAATCCAGTATTCATAAATTAACTTAGCTTCATTAAAATTCTTAGTGGTGAATGAGAAATTCATGTTTCATGTGTATTGTACAGATGCTTTGCCATAAAATTCCCTTTTGCGTTCCACTTAAGTACGTACTACTTTCTCCCAACCCTGTTGTTCTGTCATGAAGCATTTTGTTGTGTTCTATAAAGAAAAGTAGGCCTGTCCAGTTCTTAAAAACCATCTTTTAAATCAGAAGAAAAGACTATTTCTCCAGATTTTTGTTTGGTGGGGTTTTATTTTTTTATATAATCAGTAATTTGAATTTTATGAGCAGGGAGAAGTTATCAGGAAAATTGTATTTGCCATTTGATTGTACGATAGCCATTTGGTTTATAGTATCAAATAATTCTGTGTAAATAGTTAGAGTTTATTAAGTGTCTGATACATGCAGCTAAATGTCTTGTTAACTTGCATTGTTGTAGAAGAGAATGAGTAAGAAGAGTCTGGGTTTTTAATGTATCTTGAATCTTTTGCCAAATCTGAGTTCTTAAAACTCTATATCCCTTATTAGAGCAATGTTTTCAGAGTGTGAAGAATTAAGGAAGGGAATAGATTCTCATATAATGTGGAAAGTGAGGTATTAACTACTTAACAGACTGCAGATGTATGTGTGTGTTTGTACAGCTTACCTCAGTAACATCTGTAACAGTATCTATTGTCTTCAAGGTAAGATAGGTCTTTCTGTTACTATTTTTTTCATTTTTTGTTCTCATTCTTAACTTGAGCAAAGTTCTGTCAGGAAAGAGAGGATATCAGAAAGATGACAATTATTTTTCTTATTAATAGGCTAGGGAAAATGTGCTATAATTCTTTTTTCTATTTATAGCTATTTATGCTGCTAATCTTTCAGTTGACAAAGTCCCGTTATTGGTACCTCCTGGATATTTTACAAATTGATTTAATTAACTTTTTTCTTTAAATGTGAAAAAACAGATACTATTTCAGCTTTCTAGAATAATAATTCTTAATCATTTGCTTAGCAAAACAATTTATTAAACAATGAAGGATAACGAACCATAGTTTTAATTTGCCTTTTTTAATTGAGTTGTTAATTAGTACCCCTCTGCTGTTCGTAACTCCCAACTTGCTTTTTGTTGCTTCTGTATCCAAGGCACTTGAAGGAACCTAATCTATCTTAGTTATTCCAAAAAGACAATTCCATGAATCAAATCTATAGGTGATGATGTTCTAACTGTGCTGGGGCTTCTGTGAGTGCATAGTAATTATGTCAGTGGTTAATGATCAGGCAAGAAATATGTAAATGCCAGCAATGATTGGTTAGCAGAAATAGGAGAAATGTCCTGTGTTCTCTGAAATGTTAAGTCCTGTACCTCTTCAGGGTACAAACTTAGGGTCATGTTCTCCGATCAGGGCATCGACAAGGGCATCTTTGATACATGAGAGCTGTTGAGATCTTGGTATCCTTAAATATCAAATCATCTATTTCATCTAGCTGCAACCATTGTTCATACATTTTATTTTACCACTATAATTATTTTCTATTTTTCTTTCTAATCAAGAATGTGAGCTAAGAGCTCAGTTCCTGCTCTCACAGAACTGAAAGCCCAGAGTATGGGATCGTGCCAACTGAAATGCCAGAATAAGGGTTAAATGTACTTAACTTGCCTATAAAATGTGGATGGGCTGGAACTGACTGTGGTGTTCCTCCTGCCTGCCAGCACACAGGGCTAAGCTTTCAGAGGGAGCTTATCCACTAAGAAAGACATTTGGGTTCTCACTGTCTATTCATTGGGAGTTCCTTTACTTAGCATAGACTCCACCTTCTCTGTCATCACAGATGAGTTTCCTAGAGAAAGGGTTGGTGTGACAGGATGGATGGTGATGCTCTCATTATTTACTGCCTTAAAATGGTACAGGTTCACTAGTAGAAAAGCTATTTGCAGCATCTGAAGATAATTTAAATGCCTTTTGCTCTATCCCGAGTGACCACAACAGAGGAACAAAGGTGCACCTGTAAACTGTAGTGTGATCCCACATGGAGGAGGTTGAAATAGTCCTGGAAGTGGTTGGGGACTGATATCTAAAGGGAAAATCTGAGCTAGACTTTTAAGTGCTATTTTTTTCTTTACCCAAAAACCGTTCTTAATGGGAAAGATTCAGGAGATGTAAGTTGTTGAAGTTGTAGGAAGGAATTACTTGCAGTTCTTTTGCTTCAAAAGACCTTTCACCTCTATCTAAACTTTCACATAATCCAAGGCAGCAGCAGATGACTAATTTACATCATCAGGTTATGGTGCCTAAGGGAACATATGCCCAGCATGGATTAATAAAACAGGCTGGTGAATTATGAGAGACAGATTGATTTATATGCCAGATCTCAACTTTTTTAATTGAAAGCAAGCCTTCCTATCACTTAGATGCCAGTCACTTGAGATGGGACTAGTGCAGGGGAATATAGGGTTTAAACCTTAAAATTATATATCCCTTATAGTGCTGCAGGGATTCTTGTTTCACATACATAGATGTGAAAAGAGATACTTGTACACTGTGTAAATATGTTGGCTTCTTAAAAGCTTCAGTAGCTGACCATGGTAGCTTTGGTTTTAGTATAACTTAATGCAAGAAGTAGCCTGAAGTCCTTCTGTTTATATGTGTATATGGAAGTGGCTGCTCAGTTGTGGGTTTAGATAGCTAGTATAGAGGAGGTGTGTATTGAGAACACACTGACTTGCATGTCACCGTATTTAAATCCTGGAAAGCAAAGGTTAAGAAACAGATTTGCTTTCTTCATTTTAATGAATGGAACTTGGGAAAGCTTTGACACTGACAGGTTTGCATTTGTAAGCTAGATTATTCTTACAATTCATAGAAACATACTGCTGCTATTAGGGAATGACCAGAGTACTGATTTCCTGAGATGTTTTGTTATCAAGAGATTACTTTTCTACTTGGTCAGCTTCATCTCCTTATTTTGACATGTCCTGACTATTTGTCTTTCCTTGATAGATTTGAACACATCACATAATATTAGGGCTTGGAAGGGACCTAGAAGATTATCAAGTCCAACCCCCCTGCCAGAGCAGGATCACCTAGACCAAGTCACAAAGATTCTTCCCTGACCGGGAATTGAACCTGGGCTGTGGTGGTGAGAGTGCTGAACCCTAACCACTAGACCACCATACTCCCAGAGTCCAATCACTCCCTCTTGCCCCTCCCCCCCTCACTGCAAAGGAAACTCTACACAGCTTCAATAAGCAGCATATTGCCTTAAAATCTTATTGTTCAATAGAAGCAACTACGATGATGGTCCTTGTGCCAACTGGAAGGCTTACATGCTGTTCGTTGTCACTGTAAAAAGCTGGCTTAGGAGACCCTGGTTGTGAACCAAACCATGTGTGACCTTCTCCCAGTTGATCTCTGCATGTTCCTTACCCTTTATCCTCTGCCCTGATGGCTGGATGAGGCCCACGAGCAGGGGCTGGGAAGATGGAGAGAAGCAGGACAGACCTGCAGAGACCAGAGACAGCTGAACAGCTACAAGCTAAGCTTAGGAAGAGTGTCATCAAGTTAAGTACTGAGTTCACAAGAGCTCCACGGGACAAAACCAAGTCCCCAGTGCTTAAGAAGCTTTCAGGCTACTACTTCTATTCAGCATTCTGCCTGTCAGCCCAGTGCCTCAGCCACTTGCTCACCACAGCTGGAGTGCAGCTGGAAGGATAATGCTGTTGCCTCCACAAAGTACAGCGTGGCACATTCTCTCAGTGCTGCTTCATGTTTTTGTGTTTTGCAGATGTCCAGAGTGACAGCTCTTCGGTGTTCTGGGATAATTATGAGTGTCTGAGCCTGCCTTGTGCAACACTTAGCAGGTCCTTAACGTGACCATTACCCTAAAGCTTAGACAGATGGCTTGCATGGTGTGTTTCCTGCACTGCACTGGAGGCAGACAAAGAGTTTTGGAATTAGAACTAATGAAGTGTATGTTTCTGGAGCTGCTGGGAATTTTCCTTAGCTATTCAATAATAGATTAGAAAAAGTGATCTGTACATGCAAAATTTGGTTAAAACATTTGCGTTCCTTTAGCCACGAAGAAAGGGCTCAGGATATTGATGCAATGTAAATCAAATCTCCTTCCTAGCTTTTTCAGGATTTTTATTGTTACTGGTACTTCCCCTTTGTGGAAGGGAGTTTGCCTGGGCTTTTTGTTCTAGAAGTGTAATGAACTGTCTTGGGTTAATGCTTGTACCTGGCATGAATACAGCAGCAGGCTAGATAGTTCTTCCTCAAGAATCTTTTAATATGAAGTAACCCGGTAAGACTATTAACAGCATAATGAAAACCTCATTCAGTTCCCTGTCAGTTTTCAGAGCTGTAAGTGCCTTCTAATTTGCACCAGATTGGAATAGCATTGAAGAATTACAGTAACTAAATGAAACACTCATTGGTTTTGCAATTTTCTGATAGCATCCCTTGTAATTTCTTGTAATGCATTTGTAGCTAAGTACAATGACAAATGTCAAGGCTCATTGTACCAGTTTTCCACACATCAGCACTAGACTGGGAGGTGTAATGTCAGCTCCTATCTCAGGAAAAGCCAGCATCGCTGCTGGTTGCTTTCCCAGTGCTACTTACATTGTAGAAAGAACCAGTGGTTTTATGTGGGAAGAGGAGTGGAGAAAATAATGGCTTTCCAGCTATTGTTTTATAGCTTTCAGTTTGAAAGTTGTGATTTGATTTGTTTTTAAAATTTCCAACAATATGATGTAAGCCTGAGACCCCTTTTAAAAATGTAGCTTGAAATGAGAAAATGAATTGTGGATATCCATTAGGTGTTTCCCATGACAAACTACAGAAAGGTAGTCTTTTAGTTAAAGCAAAAACCTACTCCTAAGCTATTGCTGTGAAGCTTGCTTCCATGAATTATTTAGATGATAGTTATGTGCAACAGTGGACTACAGTAATATCCTCATGATAATGTGGTAATAAATGCTGATCTGCATTGGAGATAAATAAAAATAAGACACTTGCTGAAGAGACAAACCAAATACATTTTAGTAAACGCTTGAAAAATGGATGACATACAATGCAGTTTATAGTCTACTCCTGAACTCTTGTTACACTCATGCAACACACTTTGCCTGTTACATAAAGCTGCGGGAAGGTTAATGTGACTCTGAACAGAGGTTTATGAACATGGATAATTGCTTGAAGCTGATTTTCACTGTTCTTGCAGTTCTGTTTCTTGGATGGAAGCAACTATGTTGATTTTAGTAGTTAGAAAAAAAATGAAACTACTCCCCTTCTCTTTTGGTAAGCTTGTAATAACTAGAGAGTTAAGTGTTTAGAGAGTGGTCAAAGTCTTATCTACAATATTTTGTAGATTGCATCTGATTTGCTTAACACTGTTCTAAATGACAAGTGACTGATAAAAAGTACCTTCTGCAAATACCTAGTTGTCAGAGTTTCAACACTATTCAGAGACCCCTAAGGGGTTCTACTGCTGTTGCTGTTTATTCTGCACTGGGCTGGTTTTGTGCTGAACACTCCTCCAGCCTTTCTCTCTTGCTTTCTGCTATTTTTAATGTGCCAATTCACAACTTGAATGTTCTTATGTCACTCGATTTCCTCACTCATATTGTCTCTCAGTTCTTTTGTATTCATCCTTCTCTTAGAACTAGAGACTAGTAGGTGCAGATTTATACTTATGATTAATATATTAATTTTGACTCTGATAGTTGATTTGCATTTGTGTGTGATGGATTTGGTGTGATGTGTAGCCCAGTTTGTTGTGTACATAGCTTAGATGTGATGATAATTTCACTTATTAAATAGTGTGGCCTTTTTCTCACCTAAGTTCTGGGTAGTACAAATTATGAAGTGCTATTTTTGTGCTTAAAAATACATTAAGTATTATTAATCACTGAAAAAACCACAATGGAGAGGAGAAAAAAAGAAATGAATTTTTCTGTGACCTTTAGAAACATGTGTCTCATTCTCCAGCAATCTTGCTGCTCAAGAAAAAAAATCCTTATCTTCTTAGTGATTCTTCTCTAAAGTATTGATTGAAAAGTTAAGTCTATTGCAATACTGCCTGATCAGATTTTTTTTTTTTTGTGACCTATACTTGAGAGAATGAGCATAGTAGGAATGTTAGAATGTCTGGTTTCTGTGAGACCTATTCATACAGCTGAAGAGCATTACATTTGATTGAATAAATTGTATAACTAATTTAAAAAACCACCTTTTTTCTCATTAAATTAATTTACCAATAACATTAGAATCATGAGCTTTATTTTCTGCTAAGAAGTAGAAGGAATTTTTCTGATGCCTTCTGGGAAAGCTCTGTTTTGGAGTGTTTCACTTGTGAGCAAACTGCTTCTTTAACAATGGCTTAGTTTTTCTATACAGGAGAATGAATATAACTTCTGAAGTAGACAGGCTGAATGTAATTGCATGCGATTTTTGTATTTTTATTCTTTTTAGAACTACTTAAAATATGTTTAAAATTTTTCAATCTATTGTGTGCATCATGCAAATACAGGGTTATAGAAATTGTCTAAAAATACAGTGATGCATTCAAATTGTACTTAGGCTGTGAAGCATAGTATAGAAAGGAGCATAAAACAAGTTTAGAAGTCACATTGTGAATTTTGCCAGGCATGCTGCAGCATGCTATGATTTGAGTAATGTTTGCTTGAGCCACAGTGGTTCTGTTTTAACCTCTGAAACACAGAGAGATGGATCTTCATCAGTTAGGGTCATTTTGCAGAATTGTCTTTTCTTAAATACAAGGACAAAGCTAAAGGTATGCGTTTCGCTAATTATGAGATGCATTCAAAAATAATCCTTGGGAAAAAAAAGGTATTTTTCTAATTTTCTAGTTAATATAAAAAATTGAAGCTGTCATCAAGTTGCAGAAGGGAAAATGGGAATTGAAACAAAGTCATTTATAATGTCATCATATATAGATCTGACTAGCTGGTAAAATTATTAGCTGCTTCAGCTGATTCGTGGTGAAATGATGCCCGTCTTAATCAGATCCACTGTCAGCAGAGCGTGCACATTTCTTGAATGGCATTTGCAACAAGTAGATGAGAAATTGAAAAATAAAATACAACAGAGTTGCTAGTTCTTCGTTTCAACGACTCTCATTATGGAGGTGTAATTAATATATTTAGTATTTTAGTAAGCCAGTATTCCAAACTGTAAGGAAAGACATGGTGGCAGGGTCAGAAGTCCTTAGACTTCAGGCTTCAGAACAATGCTGTGGTGTTGATAGAAATGCCTAGGACTGCAAAAATACGACTGGGCACACCTGCAGTGTGTGGCTTTTGAGGAGCCTGTGTAGCCTTGGACAGTATCCCACTAGAATGGAGTCTTGGCTCCAGTGCTGGGAGGGCTGCCCTGTCAGTCAGGCCCTGCCAGTGGATGTGGCACTGCCCAGGTGCACGGTGGGTTTTCAGAAATCAGTGGGCCGAGTCCCAGAGTTCTTCCTGCCTGTGCTCCCTGCCAGAGTTCTCTCCTCTTGCTACAGTGAAATGGGCACAGCAGCAACTGAACCTCCCACTACCTGCCCACTAGGCAGGCTTTGCTAAATGAAAAGTTAGGTAAGCCACAAACTCAGTGCAGTCTTGTCTGTTGTGTTTCCGAGGGTGCCAGCTCAGTTACCGATGGTTGTGGTCTGTACTGAGGTGATTTTTCATTTCCTGCTGATCTGATTTGCACTTGAATAAGCACAATAGCTGATTTAAATGTGAAGACCATGTGGACAGCAGGAAAGGCAGCAAGTGATGCCAGGGCAAGGAACAGGGGAGATGAAATAAACAGAGGGGAGGTTGTTGATAGATGGTTCCCAACTCAATCAGACAGCAAAGTAGTTGAGCAAGTTGGGATTTGAGAAAACATGCTGAGTGATGACAAACTGTCTCCTTGGCTAGCTAGCTTAGGTCAAAACTGCAGTGCCTCTTAAAAAAGCGTCAATCCTTTGTTTATCTAGCATATGGAGGGGTTTTATACTAGCATTGAACCATGCTTTATCTAACCTCACTGAAAACAACTGATCCAGAAATGAAATGGCTTTTTACTTCTTCAGTAGTTTTGCATGTCTTGGGATTCCTTTTTTCAATGTATGAACAAAGAAGATACAAATGGCTGTTAATGGAAATGCTGATACATGTTCAATGTTATGATACAGTTTAAATATTACTTTGTCTTAAAATAATTTGATGCAGTTTTAGAGTTTGATAATGTAATCATCTTTTAGAATTTTTTTTCCTGCCCAGTGATTCACGTGCCATGAAATTTTTTCATTAAACCACTCTAAGGGTCACCAAGTAGAGAATCTAAAGGACCCCAGATACCTCTTCAGCATAATCAGTTTACTTCAAATTGGCTGCTGGCCATAATTTCGCTATGTAAGTTGTTTAAATGGACAAAAAAAAAAAAAAATAAAAAAAATTAAGTCTAGTGGTCCATTTAATTTTTTTTTTGTCTGTTAAGAAAATTAATACATTAGAAGCAATTTTTTTTTATGCATGGGGCATAATTCTTTAAGATGATGCTACTGAAGTTTCAGGTCTCATGACTTTGTCATGAATGTGAGGGAGTGTGCAGCAATAATAAACTCGCATAAATTAAGCATTTTAGGCTTTTATAGCATGCATATAATAAAATTTTCATGCTAATTAGCTTTGGTAGTATCAGTACACCATCATACAGTCCACTGGGGTGAACTTAAGTCCCAATCTGAGAGAGAGGGAGGCTGGTCAAGCATCTGTCTGATTGCTGCCATGGAATATGCTTCAAGACTTCAGCAGTGCTAGGGCAGGTGCTAAAGCCCATACACAAATTTTATCTAATGAGTTAGAATCTTTAAAGAGCTGCAGTATGAGGGTATGTTTCCAGATTCTCTGGTCTTCCATTTTATTTCTGATTACAGTTGCTGTTTGCAACCATGAAGGTACTGGTCAAAGTACAGAGTTTTACACTTCTGTATTATTTTTGATCCTGCACTACAAATGTTGCAGGATCCAAATTAAATTTTTAGTTTTGGGGTTTTAGGAGCTGTGTGAAGGCTCTTGAGTAAAATAAATGAGAAGCCTTAATCTAGTTGACCGAATACCAGCCCACTAATGAACTACTGTTGTGAAATATGTATAGCCATTACTTGGGTGTCTAAATTATCCTTGCTTTCAAGTCTTATTTAAATTCTTAATAACCTTTATTAGATAGAGGAGAAAAGATTCCACCCGGAAGCTTTCAACCTTCATCAAAACTAATAGAATACACTAATAAAATCATGTGCCATATTACAAGTGAGAGTTATAGTGTAATATAATATTGTCTAAACTAAGCTAATGGAATAAATTAATAGTTTTTCTGATAATTAATTTTTTGGAAAAATAATCTGAAACCTGATTTTTAAAATGTTTCATTGGCTGTAGTTTTCATCAGAATGTACCTGGAGAAATGTTGAGTGGCCTTTGAAATTCCCAGAGGAGTGTTTGCTTCAAGCTGAATCAGGAATGCTGCCGTAATTCAGCAGACAGCTTTTGGCATAAAATGAAAGTTGGATCAGTGCAAGTTTAGGTCAAAATTTAGAGGCCCTTCTGGAGTGTTTATATTTGTAACTATTGTCCAGATAACTTAGTGGAAGAAATTCTTCCCGTTAGCAAGTTGTGACTCTAATGAGAGCATAGCAGTTTGAAAGGTTAAAATAGTGAAGTCTGTATAAATCCTTACCAAAAGCCTAGATAGGATTGGAGGCACTCAAAAACCCTCTAGATGTGGCACTTCAGGACATGGTTTAGTGGTTATGATAGTCTTGGGTAGATGGTTGGACTTGATGACCTTAGAGGTCTTCTCCAACTTGAATGATTGTGTGGTTCTGTGATTGGGGACGGAGGACTGAAGAGAAACCTTTCAGTTTGACAAGCATAGTTTTCAAGTATTTGCAATTTTCTTCATCTTGAACCTATAGACTTGCCTTGGTTCTTTCATGCAAAAGCTATCCAGAGCTGATTTACCTGCTAATTTTATCCTTCATCCAACAGTGAAAAAGTGAAAACCCCTGTTAAGTCCTACAGTAATAGTAATGTTTCCTGTGTTCTTCAGGAAGAAGTCACTCTCTTTTAGTTCTGCTTACATATTAGTCAAACACAAAACTTTGTTTGAAGACTCCTGAAGATCCCTAAGTGGAACTAGTATTTCCCAAGTAGCAGGGAGACAGCTAGCCGTGCTGCTGCAGTACTGGTGGAGCTAAGCCTCTGGGAAATACCTTTGTTGTAGAGCAGCTGTGTTGCAGACTAAGGATGCTAGATATTTATGGAGGCTGAATGTCACAGCATGTGTTGTAAAAATGCTGGGATTTAATCTCATGAAGAGCACTGGGCCTCAGTTTGCACCTCCTTCCACTGTGAAATGCTCTGTTAAATGACGCAGGAGTAGCTCTGAGAGAAAGCAGTTTAGTAGCCTGCTCTCCCTTAGGGTGATCCTGAAGTTCAGCAACCATCTTTCTCTTGTGAGAAATCTGATGAGACTTCTGTCTTCAGTGTTTAAAAAATGGCAAATAATCACATATGTTCAAAACCTATGCAGAGCTTAAAATTGTTTGTGTACTTTTGAACTTTATACATGTTAAAGATGTCACTGTGCCTAGTAGTTTTTATGAAGTTATTTGGTGGATTAAAAATTTTAAAGGTGTAAAAGCAGAGTGGTTTTACTTCATTGCTGGAAATATAAATGACAATCTGAGGTTACTGGAACCTCTCTGAAATCAAACGCCTTTTCAAAAGCCTGTGATGTACCGATTCAAATGACACGAAGCCAGTTTCAGCTTTGGGCAGTGCATCAACACTCCAATTGTGCCCTCTGCTGGTGCCGGGTTTAACTCCCTGTCCTCCGGGGAAAGAAGAAATGGAAGTATCACAAAAGGACAGGAAATTAAGTAAATCTGCTTTCGTTTAATCGGAAAGTAAATACTGTAGTAGTAGTTTATAGTATTAGGATATCTTCAAAACCAGATATACTGAAAGGCTCTTACTGATTTTCTCGTGTCTTTAATCAGCAGTTTGCATGTTATTGAGAGGGGGAAGGTTCTTAAATTGTTCTTGTGTGTAGCTTTTTTTTTTTTGTTAGTTTTGTGTTTTATTTTGGGTGTGTATTACACGTACTAAGGGTGTGAATTGATTAGAAGACTAACATTTTTGAAGGAAAAGTAGGAGAATTCCTATCGGACAATGTCTAAACTGATTCTACTTTTGGGGAAAATAAATCTGTCCAATTTTAGCAGTTGATCTTTGTGGCAGATCTGTTTTGTAGTCCAAGTTTGTGGTAATTTTTTTTTCCTGTATTTCCTTATGGTGTCTTAATAATTGAAAAAGAAGGCTGGTAGAGTCAACACCAGTGAACTCAAGGGACACAGCTGTGGATCACACAGGCACCTGCCACCTCTGTGCCCTTTCTGCTGCTTTTCACTCTCTATTCCCTCCCCTTTCTCTCTCTGTCCAGTGTTTTTGGCCCTTTGTTCCACACCTTCTCCCAGAGGCACCAGCATCCTGGCTAAGGAGCTTGGCTGTGCCCTGCACGGGGGCAACCAGCACTGGCCAGGCCCATCTGTGCCAGGCACAGTGCAGCCCTGGCAGCTTCTCACAGAGGGCCAACAGCTCACACCTTGCAGAGACAGTGGGGACAGTGAGGTACAGCTAAACAAGAGAGGGGTTTTTTTCAACTTTTTGTTCTCTAAAACCTCTCAAATAATTTAGTCTTTGTATTCTTTTCAAGTCATTAAATGTAAATATATATAAAAGAAAATTAAAACATGTGAATTAACTGATCAGTCTTCACAAACAACAGAGCAAAAATTATTCAATAAAGCACATAGATGTTTGGGAGAGCACAATATATGTGTGGGCTACACCTTAGATTTTGAGCACTTGCATTTTTTTCAGCAATGCAAAGAGCACTTGTGAATTCCCAGTACTTGTGAAATCCACATGTGACTGTATCCCCACTTGTTCATTTTTTTGAGAACAGCAGACCAACTTAAACTCCATTGGTAATCATGCTTTCTTTCTTTGGTGTACTCTATGCTGCTCTGTTTTATTATTGAAGTTATTTTTATGAGAAATCCATACCTATTCTCCTTTTGGTCTTCTCCCTCCTGCTCCAGCTGTCAGTGATGCACACTCAGCCAGGAAGCTGAAAATCCTTTTATTCCTCACTGGCAGTAAAAGTTCAACACATGAAATTATTTCCCCATTTATTACTGTGCCACCTCATCAAAAGGCTACTGCAGGAAAATTTGTGAGAAATGATGTATCCTGCAGATATAACTGAGCCAAGACATAACCAAAGTCCTCTTAAAATAAAAAATGTTACTCTCAGCTGGATCTGCTCTCTGTGATTTCCTATCGCTCTCCTTCTTCCACCTCCCCCCTCCCCAATTGTTTTTCCCCTGAGCATTTCTGTCACTTTTGCTTTCTCAGTCCAGAACCTGTACCTTCAAGTAGTTCCCCAATTTTATCAGACCTGGAAAACACACCTTCCCATCTTGCTTTCTTTCTGGCAGAAACCCAGTCTTTTATTAAATTAAGTTGGGAAGCCAGAGCTACTGCCTTAACTTGGGCAGTGCTGTAAAGGATAAACTTTGTATAGAGCCATCCAGTAAAGACAAGCTTTTTTTCAGTGGTCTGTAGCTTGTGAGGACAGACTGGCCAGGAGCTGATGGAAATGCATATCTGGTGGTGTATATTTCTTGATCTGATTTTTCTGAGAGGTACTGAACATGCATAACTGGCCTGTGCTACATTTGTACACTCAGCTACAGGCTGTGGAAGTGGGAGGATATAGATGCAGTTCAGGTATACTTCCCTCTATAGTACCTGTAATTAACTGCCTCAGTCTTTGATGTAAATACCTATCCTAATATACTCAAAAATACCAGCTCTGAGATACAAAATGACATTAGTGAGGAAAAATCCCTCAAAATTTAAGTTTTCCTTAGGACTTTTTCTTGAGAATCCCACTCAATGAACTTCATCTGTGTTAGCATTTGTGTGTACTTCAAATTCAGTATTAGTTACCTTAGAAGAATCACTGCTGTTAGAAACTGTAGCTGTAACATATGAGTAATATGGCTTTTTATGTTTTTGGAGAATAGGTTTGGGCACTCTTTCACCAGATTGTTTATTTATTTCTTTAGCCAAAAAAAGCAGAGAGCCAGGAAACAAATTTCATGGAATGTACAGAATACTGAGTCACTGGTACAGTTTTAAAATGGTATATTGAACTATTTTGAGAAGTTAGCCTTTTAAATGGAGGATTACATTGATGTCCAGTTTCTACTATGGAACCACCTGTCTTGAAATCTGCTGTTACCAGAACTGCAAAGAATAGCATAATGCTCTTAACAGTAGCCAAGTTTGCAGCCTGCTGTTGCTTCAATTTTTAAGACTCCTGGATACGTGTGTGTGTTGCCCTTGGCTAGGAGTCTGCTCTCTTCTTCCACTTCGTGTCATAGTCCTTCCTAATGCTCACTTTTCAATAAGGCAAGGTTAGCTGCAGTAAGTCATACATTTGTACTCTTCCAGATGTGATTCTAAATGTATAAAAGGTTTTGTTTTAAGCTTTGTAAAAAATGTATTGCAGTTGTTTTGTCTATTGTTGAAATTTGTAGTAAATGTTATATATGTGCCCTGAAATACTTCTAATTAAGTCTAAAAATGTAAGCAACAGAGTAAATTGTGTGATATGTTCATGTTTTTTTTCACTGTTTTACTTTTACTCTAATGTAATCCATACACATTTAATTGCCCATTTCTGTAAAAGTTGGATTTGCGTATGGTATTTTGTCATCTTTCATCTTGTGAACTATATTCCTGTTTGTTAGTTGGCTTTATGATTTTAATTTAAGGTTATCTCTATTTATGGTGCTATGTGCCTGACATACAAAGCAGCCTGAATTCATACTGCCCTGGCATTATGACAGCATGCTTGATAAAAATTTAAGACGTAACACCAGTAGCATTTCTAAATAATTTCAAATTTGCTCTTTTTATGTGGATACATGAAAATATTTTTTGGAAGAGTTAGATTCTGTACCTTCTAGTTAAATGTTATATACCTGGCACGTGGCAAGCTGTTAGCAGATCGATGTGTTAGAAACATAACCAGAAATTGTGTGTATCAAGTTGTACTTGTAGAGACTTTTATCTGGGATTAAATTTGCATCTACTGTGTGATGTAACTGTAACAGAGAGCACTGAAGCCCCTTACCAATGTGACTTCTGGCTATTGATTGTTCTTGTATTGAACAGTAGGTATTCCATAGAAATCAAGGAGAAAATATTTAACTGTGGTAATTTTCTTTTGTTTCCCTGCTTTAGCAAAAACAAGAAAAAAGTTGTTAGATGATATATTCAAGGTTCAGATGTAAGTTCTACAGCCCTGGTATTTGTGCATTTGTGCTGATGTGTACAGCCTTTTGATCTGTGCAGGACATGAAGCAATGACTTGAGTAATAGATTTAACTGATGTGAAAAAAAAGTTGCTGCTGGAAAATGGAAGAGTTCAGGCCATTTGGAGCTTGATAATAATGACTGCTGCTATGGCACTGATTTACCTGCACTGACCTTTTGCAATATGGTTCAGAAGACAAGAAACTTCAAGTTATTTTTGTTTCTCCTAGAAATTGTTTGAAACACCAGAGAAGCCTTTATGAGATGAAGTTAAGCTTGCTTCTGATTTTCTGTTAAAGCCACTGTTCTCAAAATAGGTTTCTGTTTTTCTTCAAGAAACCTCATTAATTCAAACAATTTATTTTTTCTAGAGGGCAGATAACTTCTATATGTATATGGTTACTAGTTTGGTACAGCATCATGGATGACAAAAATAATATAATGAAGTGCATCTGTCAATAACATTTGGGAAATTATCTGGCAAATGATAGAAATTAAAACCCAAGACTAGTGCTCTTTCCTTAATGTATAAGAGTATAAAATTAGTTACGTACGTTAGGAAATGGCAAAAATGAACATGTAAAGTGAGCTATTGCCTTTTGTTGTTGTTGTTGAATGGCAGAGTGTGGACTTTGTTTTTTTTAACAATTGTGCTGTATTTATTTTAACTTCTATAATCCTGTTTAGTTTAGCAATGTATTCTTACTTAGAACTAGCTACTTAAAAGTTATTTTTCTACTCAAGAAATGGTTTCTCTGATCTCCTCTTTGCCCTGTTACAGACACGCAAGTACATAAAATAGTAAATGACCAAATCAATTTATTAACATAACTTCATTTTATACTAAGGTATATTATTTAGGGTCATAAAAAAAAATATTTTCTGTTGCCTTACAGTTTGGTATATTATGTAAATTCCTTGGTGAGAGTATTTGCATATCAGTGAAAGAAAGACACTAAAAATGTCTTATTCCGTGTCTGCTCCTGCCATCAGGACTTTCAGATTAAGCCCTTAGTGTTTTCTTATACTAAATAGTATAAGATCCAGGTGTCTTGACTAACTCTAGAAATGTATTATGAAATATATAGAAGAGATCAGCAAAGTTGCCCAAATGTTGGAACAAACCAGCTGGGTAGTTCCATCATTCTCAGATGGAATTCCCCAGTAGCAGCATAAAGACAAGGAAGTGCTATAGACTTCACTAGTTCCAAACGCAGTAATTTCCATTTTACTGTTCCCAAATTTCAACTTCTGTATTAATTGTATCTAGTTTGCAGAGCTAGTATAGGAATTGAGAAGTTCCTTTAACTTGTGTTTGCACAGGATTATAGTCATGAGCAGCTCCGTGACCTCTTTTCATATGTACTGTTAAGATAATTTTATAGTGGGGAGAGATAATGAGGAGATTTTCAAAGTGGCGGTCTTGTCACACACTGAAAGCTGTGACCTATTTCCTAACACATTAATTAACAAGGAAGAAGTACAAAACAATGCCCATTTAATGGAAAGGGCAATTTAAACTTTAATAGAAAGGAATCACTAGCAAAGTAATAATGACTAAGAAACGTAGTACGAAATTTTACATACAGTCCCTTATTTCACATCCAGCTGGCCTATCAATTATAACCTGTACTCTACAGATGGTGCAATATATCAGAATTAAGTCAGTCAGTTAGTTTGTTCCCAATTAAGTGCTAATATTCCCAGTGGAGAATATTACGCTGAGTCTTGAGTTAAGTCCCTGTTTTCTAATATCCCTTTATGGTCTTTTGTCATTTTAAAGAGATACCCTGTCACTTAGGCCAGAACTTACTCTGGTTGTTCTTCCCAGTGCTACCTGTATTGCACCCCCTGTTCCTATTTGGTAGTTAACTAGGAGATTTGATATATCAGGGGGCTGAGAATAGAGTATCATACAAAATATCTTGGCATAGTTAAGGTAGGGTAAGTTGGCTCTGCCTCTATGTGACTTTACACCATATATTTGGTGCATATCTGTACTTGCTTTTACAAACTGAACGCTTGATGGGACAATACAGTGTAAGCTAGAAACCAGTGTTACAATGTCCAGCCACCCCTTCTGTGGCTTAGAAGCTTGATGAAGTTGTCTCCTGAAGCTTACTAGCACCACAGGGCTTGTTTTTTTCAGACATACTAGACGGGTTACTCGAGCTTGTATTTTACATGACCCATCTATCCTGTTTTACTTGGTGGTACAGCCATTTCAGGGTTGCCACTAACAGATTGATATCCAATTCCATTACACTTCTTTCCAGTTTTAGGTCTTAGCTGTTGCCCAGTTCAAGGCTGCTTGTGGATTTGGTCTCTTGATCTAATAGACTTTCTGTCTTCCCCTGTTAGTCTTTAAGGTGACCCTTCATTGAGAAGAAACCCTTTGACAGAATTTGTTTTCTGAAGTGACTCCAGAGATTTCAGGCAATTACATGAGCTTCTGGATGTCTTTATTTAGAAGTTTAAAAGGCATGCTCTTCCAGCACTGCTTAAATTACCCTCGTGGATTTGTTACCACGCTATGGGAAAATCTCCATTATAACATATTCAGTGCATTCTGGTTATTTCAGCAGTGTCTGAGTTATGCAGAGATGTATTAAAAAGTTACCAGTTTCCAAATGTCTGTTCTGAGCCCTTTTTTTGGCAGCTAGCTTTATAACTTATGTGAGAATGAGCTGGGAAAGTTGCCTCGTATTGTTGTTGGCACAAGCTTCTCTTTGGTACTTTTACTGCCACCAGAAATTAGTTTGGTGACTTAGTTAAATGTACTGAGCATTTTTAAATGTAATTAACTTTCTTACATAATCTCTTGGAGGAAGGGGGGAGCAGAAATATCAAAATTCTATCGTTTTCTGTATGTGAAATACAAAATCCTGTTTGGCAAAGAAATAGTGTGTATCAAGGGAAAAATCACTGTCTAGTTTTAGGCCCAGTATTAAACAGTGGTAGAAGATTCTGTGGTAAGTACTAACATTTATAATAGATCTTAATGCCTCTGGATCTATATGAACCATAATTTGAGATTTACTAGACAACTAACTTCAGTTATCAGCACAATTTTGTGCGTTGTACAACAGTGTCATCTTTATTAAGAGGCATGTTTGCCTTTCTTTTTACTAATTTGATTTGATGGCTTAACACTTCTGAAACACTGTTATCAGAAAGATAGATGCACTGATTTCATTTGCGTCAAAATGAAGTAATAGCTTCAGAGTTTTCTTACATATTTTTAAGATAAACCTGTATGATTACATATGTATTAATTTCATCTGGCACCTTTTTTACTTTGCTTATATTTTTTTATTTTGGTGGGGTTTGTTTTTGCAGCTAGATTTTAAAGTTCTAATATAAATTTATGGAATAAAAAGAATGAAAAAGTATTGTCTCTGGGTAAAATGTGAAGCAGTTTCAGACATATTTTAGATAGTAATTTTTCACTGAACTATTATACTTTTAGAAAATATTTGGAAAGATATAATTTAACTTCTTGAAGTTGAATGTGGGATTAAATTGCACACTTTAACGTTAAAGTAGTGGATTTGTCACGTGATGTAAATTTATTTATACTTACGTAGATCATGCTAGCTTTTTATTGTATGTCCATGTTTTTTATCAAGTCCTCAGATAGAATGTGTCTGTAGACTTTTGAAAGAAGTGCTTTATTAGAAAGCTAATTGATGCTGTAATTGTCCTATCATGCAAAAACCAGAGGTTTGTGTAAGGAGCATAATAATGTGCCAAAATACAAATTATGTGTCTTGCAAGTCCATGTTTTCATCGTTTCTTAGTAAGCAAAATGTCTTTTTTTGTAAGCAGAATGGAAAAGGTACTGGTAGAATATCTCTAAATAAGTTACCAGTGTCTTGGTTTTCTTTATTTCAGTGGTATTTATGTGCAAAAGACTTAACAACTTGACAGAAAGGAAAAGCTTGGTATGCTTTCTTCAGTTGTAAGAAGCATCAAAGTTGCTGATAGCTGCTTGAGGTTTATAGCTAAGAAATCATCTGTTAAAATTGAAATAATTAAGATTTATGCAAATGTTTTAATAGATCTAAATAGAGAAAAAGATTACAGCTGGAAAATGTCTGCATAGCATTGTATATAAAATGTTTTCTACTCTTTATCAGCTGTGATGTCATTTGAGATGATGTCATTTGGCCCTTTTTTGGCCATTGGATAGTGCTTATTAAGGAGTTGTGACAAGTATAACAGTGTAAAACGTGGGAACTATGATTGTCTTTGTAGTTTACTTGTTGTCTGTGCACAGCATATATATATCTTAATAATTACATACACCCCTCCTGGCTGCAGTTTGCCTGGGTCTGGTAGATTGGTGTTGGATTTACAGGAGACTTGTAAACTGAGGAGCATCTGGAGTGTGACTGGACATGTACCTTCAGCCAACTGAGCATGGCCTTGTTCCAGTGCAAAGTGTGTATCATGCAATAAGGGTGCTGTTCAGTGTGGCTGAAACTAGTAAAAATACAGAATTACAGAATGTTAGGGGTTGGAAGGGACCTAGAAGATCATCTAGCCCAACCTCCCTGCCAGAGCAGGATCACCTAGACTAAGTCACCCATACATGGCAGGACAGAAAAACAGATGAGGAAAACTGACCAGGACTTGTGTTTGGTAGGTCCCAAAGACTGGAATGAACGCGACTCCTTTTCATGGCGTCAGGAAGCTTTTCATGTCAGTTCAGGAAGCTCCCTCCCTCTAAAGAGCTCCCTCTTTATCCCCGTTGCATTGGGCATATGATTTCCATTTTGTTCCTTCTCTTACTGGTCTCTCTTGCCATGGTTCAACTCTTAGTTTTGCCAGGGTCATTTACAGTATTTTTTTTCAGCTGAGGTTTTGATTTTGCTCTCTACCAATATACAGGTCAGTTAGCAGTGCCCCTTTGTGTAGTGTATTGTATGCTGAGGACTAAAGCTTGAATTTTCTATTAGCTGTAAGGATATTCACTTACCTGACTTGCATTTGTTTTCTTTGTTGTTATCTTAAGTCTCAGATTTAATTGCTTGTAATGGCACAGTAGAGTGAACAAGACAAGGCATTTGTGTAGATAGCTGGAAAGTGACAGGAAGCATTCAAGGGACATTGGATCAAGTAGTTTTCTTTTAGTGATTCTTTCCAAGGCCTGCAGAGGGTGGGAGTTTGTAGCTACCTCATCTTTCTCTTAGGCTAATTGAATTTACAGATAGTGAGCTCTGTCATGGAAGGCTTCTCTTCTGGAGCTCTGAGATGTCTTTCTGTGCATTGACTCTTCATTTTAATAGTCTGTTTTCTGCTAAAATTCTATTAATAAATACTTCGGAAATAATCAGTACATTTTATACAGCTAAGTTCTTTTGATATCTCATTGAAACTCATGAGAATTTAGCAATTGTAAATCATGTGACTTTCTAGACAGCTTGCCCTTTTGGTTAATGCTGTATAGAAATAAATGAAGTTTTGAGCAGTTGTAGCTGTCTGAGACTTAGGAATCTGTAAGTTACAATGTGGAAAGAAAAATGGATACTGTTGTTTGATATTGTTGATGCTGTAGTGCAAAACGCTAATAGCTTAAACAACATACAGGTTAAGAGAAAGTAACATACAATGAAAAATTGAGTCGTCTTTGGCATTAAGATCCAGTTTAAATACTTGAAGTGTAAATATACTAAGTTTTTAGCAATAAACATGGGAAATGTAAATTCTTAAGTTTGTGTTAACTTACAGTTATTACTAACAACTAAAAAAATCTGTAGAACTGTTGTAAGTTAAGTAGCTATCGAGCATTCGATAATACTCTATAGAAACTGAAAAACAAAAGGACTAGATCAAGAAAACCCTTACACTCAAAATGAGTCTTGAGTGAAAAATTTAATGTATTATTATTGGTAAGAATAGTCTAGTTGCATTTATTTATTTCAAAATAATGGGAGAAAAAAGCTTTACTCCCTTGGATCCTTTGAAAGAGGATATATTTAATAGGAATAATTGATTTTTTTTGGATTGTGGTTTGTTTTTTATTCGCCCCCTTAAAGGCACTTGTTAAACATTCCCTTTTCGTACACAGAGCTAGTGCAGTGAATCATTCCCTCTTCACATGCAGATACCTTCACCATGCACATATTGTTTGGAAATCTGTCTAACCCCATTAGCTGGAATTGGTAGTGGGCCATCATCCATCTTCTGATAACCTGCATCAAGTCAGAGCATAGACTGTGATAATATGGCTTATAACCATGTCAACTCAAATAGCTGTTTGTACGTGACTAATGACTGGGGTGGAGGTAGAAGTTGTATTTCTTTTGCCAATGGAACTTCTGATAAGATTAGAAATGTCCTTCACAGTCGCTGCGTTGTCCTTTAGCCACTCGGCCTCCCTAGCCAGTTCTGGTAATTAAGATGGGAACATTAAGCATGTTGTTATCCATAAGGCTAAAGGTAGGGAAATTGCCTGATAAAAGAATCAATAAGAAGGATCTTGCAATGCTTCTTTTCAGCTGATCTCTAGAACCGTTGAAACATGGCTTGAGACTGAAATAAATAGAATATTACCCAGGTACTACGCCTTGATTACTTTCTATTAATAATAAACAAAAAAATAATAGTTTTCAGTGGTTCTGGGACACATAAAATTGATTTGAGACAAACATAGTCTGATAACTCATGTAGAATTTTCCCCCTACCTTTGCTGTAGTGTACAGAAATGCCACTAGTGTCAGCAGTTTGGTATATGCTGAATAAAGGAGAGAAAATTATGATGGGATTTGTTCTTAATGAAGAGATTCATTTTTTCAAACTGAATTTAGTGAGCTATAATCATAGAATTGTAGAATAGCTTGATTTGGATGGGACCTTAAAGGTCAATCCCCCTGCCATGGGCAGGGACACCTCCCACTCGTCCAGGTTGCTCAAAGCCCTGTCCAACCTGACCTTGAACACTTGCAGGTATGAGGCATCCACAGCTGCTCTGGGCAACATGTGCCAGTGTCTCACCACCCTTGTAGTAAAGAACTTCTTCCCAGTGTGTAATATAAATCCACCCTGCTTTAGTTTAATACCATTGCTCTTTATCTTACCTCCACGTGGCCTTGTGAACCATCCCTCCCCACCTCTCCTGTAGGTACACCCCAAGTACTGGAAGGCTGCTATAAAGTCTCCCCAGCACTTTCTTCTCCAGGATGAACGGACCCAGCTCCTAATTCTTGTCTAATGAACAGATTTAACAATGAAAATACCAAATCTCCTTATTTTTCACACTGTTTTGAGACAGGAACACACAGGTGGTGGTGTGGTGTTAGTAGTGCTATTCCTTGTATTCTTTCTTAATGAAGATCCTGGTGGTGCTGTATATTGGCAACATTTAAATCATTATTCTTTCATAGTATTCAAGGGAGGCATAATTAATCTGATTGCTCCTTTTGGACACTCCTGAAGCTGCACCTGGAGAATTATGTCCCATTTGGGCCTTCCAGAACAGGAAGGCACTGGGTGGAAGCTAGAACATGCAGTGTATCAGCAGGTAGTTGGTGAGCACTGCTGTTAGGCACTACCTAAAGAGATGAGAGAAGGCAGGAGGAGTAAGGGTCTTCTGGGAGCTGCACAGCAAAACAACAAAAGCAAAGGATGCAAGTGGCATGAAGGGAAGGGCTCACTGAAAAGAGGGAGGAAGGGGAATGTCTTCACAATGAGGGTGGTTTGTTACTGGAATAGGTTTCTCAAAGAAATTGTGGACCTTCTGGATATGAAGATATTGCAAGTGTGACCAGCCAAGACCAGGAAAAACTTGATTTCATTTTGCAAATAGCTCCAATGTAGCTCCAGTGTGAACAGGATTTAGTGAAGTGACCTCCAGATGTCTTACCTTCTGGCCTCAATTATTCTGCAGTTCTGTTTGTCCTGGTAAGGGAGATACACATACAGACAGATCTGTGTATTTATTTTAGCAAGGTAGCTGAGCTGTGGAGCTGAACTGAAAATTCTAGGAAGATCAGTAATAAGCAATAGCAATATAAATATTGTGTGAGTCAGTTTTAATATTGAAGCTTTTTACCCTAATTCTTTCAGTGTGAAACTCTAAACTTTGTTTCAGTGACAGCTGGATTATTTACTTTTCAATTAGGAAGGCATTTGTATTGATTGCACAAGATAAAATATTCGAGGAGAAGCAATTTTGATAAGTAGAATTAATAACATGAAATAAATTTTTATAAGTAGTGTCATTTTAAGAATATAGCCCTAAAGTGAGTGAAGGAAATCTTGGAAGGAAAATGTTTAGGGATATTTCTTTCAGAAGCAATCATAAGTAAATGCATTTCCTGTTCATCTTCTAGCCAAAAAATAATATGGACAGCAGATCTTTAAGCTGCTTCATTCAGTTTTCATTGTTTTTATAACTCTTCAGACCCTTTGGGAAGAAGCCGTCCCCAGGGGAAAAAACCTTGCTGCATACCCATACCCATCTATTTACTATTTTGAGATTGTGAGAAAGATCCATTTGCAATGATAATGTGCATGATGTAGGTAGTTATGCAGTGCCCTCACTTATAGGTCATTCTATATATGCTCTCTAAAGCTAATAAATTCTTCCAGCTGTTAGATGGAGGCATGAGGTGTGTGTATTTGGATTGCTTAGTGAGCTATTGAAAAACCCCTCTTTTTAGATTGATCTGCATTTTATTAAGAAAATAATGCTTAGGATTTTTTTTTATGCAGGGTAATTTTGAAGAGAGGCAGAAAGGTGACATAATGGCTTTGAAGTGATCAGCCTGTTAACACAAGTGTTAATAGAGTGTGTGAAAACCCAGGGTGAGAGGCAGGGTTGGTAACAGGTTGGATTCTTCTGCCACATAGAAACAGTTCTTCACAAGGCCTCTGTTCTTTCATACTTAAAAACATTGGTGTTGGATTTGACCTTTATTTTATGTGATAACACATTCCTCTTCTGTTTTGCAGTGTCAGGAATTCCTTTGTTTTCCTCAAAGGGTTACTTTGCTCTCCTTCAGAGAAGAATTTGGCTACCAACTGTATTTTCATGCCCGTAACTGGCAGTCACCTGCTGACACTTTCAGAACCTCTGTAAATTCAGACTGGGAAAACACTGTCTCTTCTTGTTTGCAATGAAGGGAGCATTAGAGTAATAGTATAATAAGTAGTAGGATGCATGGCTGAGATACAATGAGTGTAAAACAAAACTGGATTTTGTGAGGCAAAAATGGGCTTGAAACAGCTGCTTGAAGTGAAAGCAGATGATCCTGGGAAATCACTGGGAAAGGATGTGTAGTGCTAATAATGTCAACATTATTCCTTTCACATCTGACATGTCAGCTTGTTGTTTGTAACATTTTTCAGAATAATAAAATTTATTCAAGCAATTTATTCTTAATGTGTGTAATATAAATAGTTTATTATGTGCTTAGATATCATATTAAAAATATTTGATTTGTGCTTTCTTTAGAAATTGGAAATATTGATTTTTCTCGAGTTTATATTTTGCAGTCAGCCTGGTGCTCTTGGTTCCTTTTTTAGGTTCTGCACTTGGAAATAAGTTGATTTCTCAGAAAATTATGCTTTTCCATAACAGGATCCACAAGTACCATGTATTCTTTTTTTAAACATTGCTTGCCTCTTTCAGAACCAATTAATGCCTTTAAGTTTAAGCTTATTCCTCAAAGAGCACTCACAGTGTTCTTGGGTGTATTCAGAACACAAACCTGTAAGTCTTGATCTGGGATGCTATTCATCCTGGGTTGTTGCTCTCTTTATCTTTTTGCTTCTACTTTGTCCCAACAACTGTGACAAAGTAGCCCAAGTCTCAGTCTCTGGAGGTGACCATCACAAGTTTCCATGCACCTGCTGATTGCAAAGGAACTGTGTGTATAGAACCTTTAGAATCATAGAATGTTAGGGGTTGGAAGGGACCTAGAAAGATCATCTAGTCCAACCCCCCTTTAGCTTAAGTTCTCTAATTTAACTTCCTATTCTTAATTTATCCCCTGGCAATAATTATTTGAATGTATTCACTAGTTCCTGCTTAAATGTTTTTCAGGTGCCTTGGGAATGAGTCTATTGATTTGTCAGTTCTACCACATATCCTTCTTCCTTATTTTCATGACTCGGCTTCTAGATTTATGCTCTGTTGTTCCTAGGCTGTGATCAAGTTTAAAAGATTTACGGAGTTATTCAAAATTCTGATTAAGACTTATATCTCTATATAGAATATTGCAAGACTTGTTAATCACAATAAGAACCTGTAGGTATGTGGGTCCACAATTTTATTTCATCTCATTTTCCGGTAGATTGAGGTTGTCATAAAATAAACGAATAAATAAACAAAGTATACTGCCAATTCCATCTATTTTTGTTTAGGGGTCCTTCTGAATTTTTATATTTGTTTAATGTAAGAGCACATAATTCTTTGGCTGCAAAGGTGTGTTAATCCATGGATAGACTTGCATCCAGGTGTTCTGCAGAATTCTTTATACATACACTATTTTTGTTGTTCAGACATCTGTGTACTTGTTGGGAGCAAGTACATTTTGAGCAATAAAAGACTGTGTAGGAAAACTTTACAGCTTTGTAATGATTGCTTCCAACATCTCCAAAAGCAAGTCTCCTGTTACGTACCTGCAAAGGTATATGAATATGTGGGCAGATGTATGATTTGCATCACGGTGGTATCTTTCCATTAATTCAGTTTCTTTTGTTATCTTACAGAAATTGAAGATCTTTAATTCAGTGTGCTGCAAGAGTGATAAACCTGAGTTAGTTATAGCTTTTTAGTTGCTTGGGATGAAACCTTTTGAAGAGATCCATTAATGTGTTTTAAATCTATTGATTCATAGTAGAAAGGCACAATTTAAAGTCGGAAGTCACAGAGTGAACTTTACATTAAGTTAGGGAGACTGTGGTCACAGCTCATTTGATCTTTATGAAGTAGAAAATGTGATGTAGACCACACTGGCATTCTATTAGAGGAAATCATGCATTTAACCATGTAGCAAAATACTGTAGCCAATTACATGAACATACACCTATTTTACACTTGGTTGATCTTCTGAGGTAAAGTATTAACAATGCCCATACTATCTTGTTTTGAGGACTATTTACTTTTAAACCAGTGATATGGGATGAAGTTTAGGGGGAAAAAAAAGGATTAATTTATGATTCGTATCAAAGTTTTCTAACTGGAAATCAGCCTTGCATAGAACTGTGTGGATGTTCTTCAGCTGACATCAGCAAAGACTAATGTTAACCCTGCTTATTATCAAGTAGTGTAATATGAAATTGAACTCAGAAAAAAAGTTCCACATCAAAATTTATTTCTTACAATTACTATAATTCAAAAATACCAAGGCTATACAAATATGTTCTGATTTATTACTTGACTTTTGCCTACTTTAGAGTGTGTGTGTGTGTGTGTGTGTGTGTGTGTGTGTGTGTGTGTGTGTGTGAGCCTATTTAGAAATGTTCCCATTTCATGCTTTTTCTTAAAAAAATAATTGGATGAACTTGATTTTAGTGTTAGATGTTTATACTGGTAGTTGACTTAATCTTACTATGTCTTTTGAATTAGTTTGATTTGTTTGTATAAATAAGTGTTCATATGTGCATGGACATTAGAAAAAAAAAAAAGCCTTTATAGTGCTGACTTGTTACTTTAGTTGAGACACATTTTTAGTACCATGACTAGGAAGTTAAGTATCTAATTGGAAGTTTATAGCAAAGTTGAAAGCTAAACTTTTACATCAAAATGTTGTGGGTGTCACTTGAGAGGAAGCTATGATGATATTCTTGATTTTTTTTTCCATTCTAGTCTAGATGTCCCTGCACCTACTCTCTAGGCTCTGAGCATTTTGCATGCAGAGGTTTATTTTTTTTTTTATTCCCCCAGTCCCCAATCCCCTCCAGAATAAAATAAAAACAACACAAAAAACCCCACCAAACAACAAAACCAAACCAACCAAACCCACAACAAAGCCACCAACTTTGGTCTTTATGATAAAATGCTACTAGGAGAAAGGAAAATCTTTGCAATTAAATTCATAATGACACAAACTTTTTTCACCAGTAGTTTTGAATCACTCTATTGCCAGAAATAAATGATGAACTTGGAAGTGATAACTTCTGTCATTGAGGGCTTATTGTGTATATTGGCATTGCGCAATTGGAATGGGCTTATGAAGATGAATGTGTTGTGTGCTAACATGTCCTTTCCTATTCTATGAGCGTTGAGGTGATTTGTCTAAGAATTTTGTAGAGAATGCCAAAGCAAAGTCAGAGTAAATTAAAAATCTCCATCTGGCTTTGTGTTCTTGGAAATGGACACAGCTATATATTCCAATCACTCTGTTTATTATAGCTTTTATTTACAGTGCAGTTTTTCTGAAGCTTTGTTATGTGGTCCATTAGTCACTTTTTTTTTCCAGAAAGATTCCTGGATCTTTAAGGTGTCTCGACTGAGGAAATGCCAGATTTCTGCATTCTAGATAGGCAGTATATTCTTGGAATGTGGCACTAGCATGGCAATACTGCATCTGATTTAAGTGGAAGGAAAAGATACTTTTGAATAGTATAATGCACGTGTTATTCTAGTTCTATTGCAAGTTGATAATTGACAACATGTAAAGCAAATGTCCTAATGATCTCTGTATCTGAAGTTACAGGGGTTAGTCTTTCGTTCAAGAGAATTCTTTTTTGTAAAATGAAGAAAGCAGCTTTAAGTACTATTTTTGAAGGATTGGCCTTAAATTATAACTTTTTATATGGTTTATTCAGTGCGTTTGTTCAGAGTAATAGTTAATGATGTACTATTAAATCTCGCTGAATTTAAAAAAAAAAAAAAAAACAACTTGTAACCCAGTTCTCCACTATGAAATGACTTCAGGGAGCAAACCCTATGTCATTGGAATTTTGGCAATAAAGTCACATGGTCACGCAATGTAGCATTCCTGCCAGAAGCTTCATACAGGTCTACCTACTTACTGGATAGGTACATTCCTTTCTGGAATTGTACAGGGCAACATCAGCTACATGGGAAATGAGAGACAATAGGTCTTTGAGTTGCATATGAAACTCAGCAAAGAAATTAAAATTGTGGCCAAAGCCACAATGATGTGAGTGTGTGTTTATGGACTTATGTATGCACACACGTACACCTATATATAATCTTCCATTCAAACTGTCCTATACTTTCTTGTTCTCTCATGGTTTTTTTATTTATGCACCCAGTGCTTCTATGAGAGTGTTAGACATGAGAGCACTTTGAGAATGTTGTTTGCATTGGTTTTACCTGTTAGTAATTTAATGAAAATGTTTGCACTAGGTCTTGTTAGTTTTGAACTTTTGCCTGTAGGTCTTTGAACCTGTGCTGTGTTACTTCTGACACCAGTAGAAAGCAAACTTGGATACTCTCAGAAAATATCCCCATGACAAGTGCATGTGAAGTCCCATTCAGGCCAGTAGTTCTTCTGCTTCTTTAGACAGATTTTATAATGAAAATTTATTTCATAGTGATAAAAGAAAGAGCACTATACCCAACTGTTGTTCTTTCCCACGCATAGATGAGTGTGTGTTATGTACAAAATGTATCTTTTCATCCACATACAAAGCGTATATTGCGTGCAAGAGATTTGTGTATATTTGTAAGTAGGTCACCTTGTACAAGTCATTTTCATCCTTTCTGGGAAGGGCTTTTTTCTTTTTTTTTTTTTTTTTTTTTTTTTGTTAGGGGGTGGTTTTTTGTTGTTCTATTGGATCGTGGAGGGTCTTTTCATCTAAAAGGGATGGGTGGTAGAGGAAA
>JAOEGS010012934.1:0-37953 GCA_025447755.1 Corythornis vintsioides | reverse complement strand
TTTCTTTCCCTACACAGCTCTTTTCCGATTTAAGTAGGTCCCCTTGTAAAATTTTTTTTTTTCCTTTTTGGGAAGGGCTTTTTTTTTTTTTTTTTTTTTTTTTTTTTTTGCGAGCGGATGTATTTCTGTTACTGAATGAACTTGGAGATGACCTGCAGTTAAAGAAGAGATGGGTGTCAGTAACCAGACTGAGATTCTGGTTGCTTATCAGTGAATGCACATCCCTTCTCTCCTGCCACCAGACCAAGGGAATGTCTCAAAATAATTCCCAACAGTTATAATCCCATACTCCAAAATGTCAGGGCAAGGATGAGTCCGGATAGTTGGGTTGGATTTTTTTCATGAAATTTGCTATGCACACTCTGCAGCCAGTCTGCTAGAATTACTACTTTTGCACAGCATTTAGTTCTGAGGGTTTTATATTGTTGGGTGGTACTGGAGAGTCTCAAATGATAAAAATAAGTGGTTATAATTACACACTATTTGATAAAAAAAAGGGCGCTGTATTTTTGCATTCTGTTCAGCTTTTATAGTTCAATTTTAAAAGTGTAATGAAGAGTAGTCAATAGTACATGTAACCCAGCAAAATAAGAATTCATCTCAATTTCATTTAAATAGACAGGTGGTAGAAATCTATTAAGATTATATTCAGCTTTCTTACAGAAAGGTGAAGAGATCCAGTATTCTCCACAGTATTGTCATATGACTACTTACCTAGGTGTCAAGGATTATAGATTTCAATCTAATCTTTCTGACAGCATCCCTGGTTTCCTCAGGCAGATCACTTGATTACTGTGTCACAATTCTCCACCTGGAAAAAATGAAATCAGAATAATGCTTTCCCTCTCTAGTTAGGGCAGGACTATTGTAAACTGCTAATGTGTTAAACTGACACAGGGGCTTTGATCTTGATTGGAGTATCTTGCTCTTGATAAAATAGAAATGCTAATAATCTTGACAAAAGGACCCATTACGTGCCAACTAATTGTAAGTGGATTTTTACTCATCAGATTGTACTAAGAATTATTGTCACGGATAGTTACAAAGTAAATTGATAATAAATACAGGTTGATACTAGGAAAGAGTAATGCAGAGAAGTGTTTTGTTACAGAAAAAAAGAGAGAATAGAAAGTCTTGTATGTAAAGCTCCACAGAACAGATATGAAAGCAAGCACAGACAGTTGTGCTCTGTAAAGCTTAGTGCCCATTATTGGGTCATTTTCATGCCAAGCTAAGGGTGAAGTAGAAATGCCTTTGTTTCTGCCCTGATGTGCTTATTCACCTCAAAGTGGATTGAAAACATAATTTCCGATTTGCCCTGGTCCATTATATGGCTTCACAAGCTTTTTCCTACCTTGAGCTGCAAAGTGACTTACTTGGTTTTCTTCTTTATTTCCTCCAAAAGTTGAAACAGATTTGTTTAGACAGCCAGACCTCTGTGGTTCCCACGTGCTTCTTGCTTCTGCTTTGGGTAGTTGGGTAATGAGCTTAGATGACAAAGCATTTATGTCTATCTCATTCTCTTCACTTTGAAAAAAAAAAAAAAAAAAGAAAGTGGAAAAATACGACCTTTTCTTTGAGCTTATGGGTGACTTAAATGCTCGATCTTAGGATCAGGAAAACTTGGTGACAAACTATAGGAAGAGTTCAGTATCCAAATTACTGCCTAATGATGAATACATTCTAAGTTAAGTTGAAGGATGCTTACCAAAGGAATAAACATTAGTCTACAGATAAATTTAGTTTTCTGATCAAGAAAGTAGAACATTATTGAGGGAAAAAAAGGAGTAGCTTGCCAAAATGAGTAGTGCCCACATACACTGAACACTGACACAATGCAAAGATTAGCTGGGTTGTTTTGAGCTGAGAAGACACTTGTGATGAAAGGCTGCTGATCCCACCTCCTCCTGTAGAGAGGAGGGTCTACATGTACATTTCTTATTATTATTTGCATCTTTGAAATGGATGAGCAAAACATGGGCACAATATTCAAGAGTCCATCATTACTTAGTGTAAAATAGGAGATTCTATCTCTGACAGAAGTCAAATATCGTGGTACAAGCCAGATAGAATAATCTGACTTGTTTGCCTATTGAATAGCAGGCAGTGATTTCTGAATATACTCAGAAAAACTCTTAGGGTTCCAGCTTACTACAGCTTAGCACAGAAAAATCTTGTTTTAGTTTGTTTGGGTTGGGGTGCTTTTTTTTCTTAAGTGGTCTGAGGTTTTTGTTGCTTATTTTTCAAATGCGAAAATAGTATCAGTTTGTCCATGAAGTGCAGAAAAACTCAATAGTTCTTAAGTCATTCTGTCATGATCACATAGAAACAATTACTGATGCAAAAAGTGCCTGCATTCTTAGTTTTCTTAGCTTTAAAATCTTCAGAGATACTTTTGTGCATCTTTAGGCTTCATAGGAAATGGTAATGCTCAAGTTTACAAGAAAAATTCCTCTTCAGTACAGTTGTTTATCTGATCTATGCATTCATTAATAAAGAGTCCTTGCTGTTGTTGGCTCCAGCTCAACTGAATTAATTACTATCTGAAATATGGATGTGGTAAATGATCCAACTTAGTGAAACAGGAGAACAGCTGTTACCTTCTTTTATGTTGGAAGTCACTGGCTTTTCTTATTTGCATGTGCCATCCTCTTTTTCATCTTCTGACAATAACTCTATAAATTCTGGACGCAGATTCATCTTTAAATTGATCCCTGTTTTGTTTTCCTACTGTGTTACCTTGTTCTCCTTTGTACTTCCCATTTTATCATCTCATCTTACAGCCATCCATTATTATCTCTGCCTCTTTTCTCAGTCACAGATTTCCAGAATCAGGATACCCTTTTTCTTTCAAGTTCCTTTCTTCAATCATTCTGTGTTCCTGAAAGCCACGTTCGTTGTTTGCTACCAAACTGGAAAAACTACTACTTTTGCCATCTTTCCTTGTGATCTGTTTCTGCTAGTGACATGCCAGTGTGGTTTCTCAAAACAACATTATGGAACTGATTTAAAGTTTTTCCTAAATATGTCCATTTTCCCTGTTAATCTTGCTGCTGTTTTGTCTGGTCAATTACTGGACTAAATGTTGTTTTTTGCTCTGTCTTCTCCCCTCCCCTTCTTTCTTTTTCCTGTGTATGAGACGTTGTCAGCTAGTTTTTAAATAAACCTCACATTGCTGCAACATTTTCTGTCAGCGCCAGTCACCAGCATTTCTATGCTGTCAATTGCTGTAAAGAGAGAGGGAAGAGACGTTTTAGTCCTGCACCCACAACCTCCATCAGTTACAGTATCCTCAGTGTCTTTCCATGAGAATCCTGACACCTTAAACTGTGGTACTCTCTCACTGGATTTCTTTCTAACTCAGAATTTTGGCTAAAGTGTCTCACCTTTGAAGTTTGATGCATTTAAGCAGTGATCTTGTGGACCCTGCTCTGAGAAGGAGGGGGTGACTAGGATCTCCAGAAGCCCCTTCCAACCTCCAATCACAGCTGATTCTGTGAAGTACAAGTAAAACAATAATGCAGAACAAAGGAATGAGTATGGAAAAGACAGTGTGTTCCCTGGATGAAATAGGAGTTACCTTAGGTAGTAATTTATTTGTTATTAGCATGTGGACATCAGAGGTTTGGGTAAACTGAAGAAGTATAGGCAATGCCTTGTATACTACTGGCGTTCTTAGGGTGACAAATCGGAGAGGAGAGGCACTGTCACCTGCTACAGGGCAGACAATGGTACACTGGAGAAAGAAAAATAGGAGTTCTAAAAACCAGACTTTTCTTACCTAGAAGGTAGTGTAACAATACACAGACAGTACTCTCAGTCTTGTATGCTGCCAGAACCCACAGTACTTGCAAAGAATTACCTCACAAGTTTTGCAGTATTTTTCAGGGTGAATTCAGGATGAATTATTCTCTTGTCCTAGAGTTGGTCTTTCTGATCAGGGTAGAGATAATTCAGTATGTCAGTGGAGCCAAGTTTTATGGATGAAAGGAAGTCTGGTGCCCAGAATTATGGAAACTCTTCAGAATTATTTTGCTGTCCATCCAATGTCCCACAGCTGAGTAATGGATTAAAAAAGGAGTATTTTAATAAACACTCCTGCTGTAAAGAGAAATTTGGTGATCTGGGTACTTGTGACTAAAGCAAGGGGATTCCTGCTGCCTGGAATATGGAGAGCTACTTGGTTGCATTTTTAAAAACTTCAGACATGTTGTTAGATGGCCTAACATACAGTTGGCCAAACCACTTATAGTAGAATGTGATTGTAGGAAAAGTTTGGAAATTTCTAAATGGGTGTAATAAACAGATTAACTGGATTGTGATGTAACTCACTCCTTCGTATAGAGTACAGTAAATTCAGACGTCAAGAGATTCTGCTTTGTGATAGTGCCTTCAAATTTCTATAATAAAGACTTCAAAAAAGAGATTAAAAAAGTAAATAAAATGGAAGTAATATGTTTTGACCTCTCTAATTGCTAACCTTCAAAGCTAATGCTGGAGAAGCACGATATTATTATCAATAAAAAGAATTTGCTTTGCCCTTTTAAAAATTACCATAAACTAAATGACTGAGACGGAATGATGTTAATATTTAAGAAATAGGACACTAGATTCTATTATCTCAAACTCTGTCACCTGGTACACTCTGTAGTCCTGTTATCTAATTATTGTCCTTAAATTGCATTAGTATGCCAGCAATTTGTCTACTGTTGGAAAAGTAATTGACATTTGGGTTACTGCTTCATATGTGGGAGACTCACAAGCTGATACCACAGAGTCCTCTTCTGTCAAAGCAGAGGATCTTAGTTTTACCTAAAAGCAAAACTAAGTCTGTGTTTTAGAGTATGTCACTTATATAGTGCTCTCGTCATTTTGGTATTAAAATGCAGGTTACATATCAGAGCTAATTGTCAGCTGAAAAGGCAGGGAAAAAAGTGTCAAATAAACAAACGACACTTATGACTTTAGTGCTCTCTGCTATTTCACTGAGTGTGCCGGTGGCCATATCCTAGTATATGGAGCCAACAGAAATACTGGCTGCTGTAGACAGAGGGGATACATGTTTCTTGGCATCCGCTGACTCAGTGCCTTAGTCTGCAGAGGTTTAGTCAGTAAATGGATCTACTCCTAGAGCTGTAGCCACATGCACGTGAATAATACTTGTGTTATCATGAAAAAAGTAATTAGATTTCAAATGTTTTCCTAACTACAATACATAGTCCTTTTCCTGATGTTTTATAGTACTTTTAGTTTACTAGCCTTTGGAGGAGGGGTGTTTTCAAACTCTATTAATACAATTTGTTACATGAAAATTTAAAGGGTAGTTATTGCTTCATGCAGCCTGGATAAGGGAAGAGCAGCCTGTATTTCAGCAATTATATGGCACTCAAGAGGTCTCTACAAAAGATTTGGTTCATGACTGTGTGCAGTTAAATGCTTGAAACTTTCCAGACTAACGTAATTTGGGATCTAAAGTTGATTAGAGATGCATGATTACAAAATGCACACAATAATTTATGTGACAAGTTGAATTAAATTTAGAAGATATTTTAAATTACCTTGAGGGGTGTAGTTGTCTAGTGGTGGTGATAAGTTTTGAATTATTTTTTTTTTTAAGCTTTTCAGCTTATGCTTGAAAACAACAACAACAAAAACCATGGTCAACTTTTTTTTTCACTCAACTATAGCATAAAATTCAGTGCTTGAATTTATAATACTAGCAATGTCTATATAGTCAAATAAGGCATCCAGGAATGTTTGGTGTAAAGAGCTTTCTGTCAGTAAGCCCTGAGAATGCTTCACCTTCCAAGTGCAAGGATCAGAATTGTCTCTATGGCTTACATAGTAGAGTCACCTTTTTGAACCACCACTGCAGGAGATTCGGACAAATCCCACGGAGATCAATATGACTGGGTGACTGCCAACTTTACTAAGGCTCTTAACCGACATATGTACCTTTAACAAATGTACATGTAACAATCAACAATTTCTGACTGGTCCAGCTGAACTGCTCATGGGGCAGAGAAAAGTTCCAATTGTTTACCACATGGTGCTCTTGCAACAGTTTCATTGTGCAGGTGTTGGTTTACCTCAGCTGCAGTCCCTGGTTCCTTATGTCAAGGTGACCTTGAGGCCTGATGCCCTGCTAGTAAAGGCTCTCAAAGACAGGGCTGCTCACATGTCCATTATGGGCCAGAAAATCCTCCACACACTACTATAAATTTGTTGGACACTTTGAGGACCACATAAATTGGTGACTATTTTGCATAAACCATACTTTATCTCTTGCATCTCAAAAAAAAAAAAAAAAGGCAAATTAAGGAAGTCTGTAGAAGAGCAAGTGAACTTGGTAAAATTATCAAGTTATTGAAAAGTTTCTGCAGAGTCATCTGTGATAGTGGAATTCTCCCTCAAAAAATAATTGCTCCAAAAAATACCTGAATAGGAAGTAAGTTTTCAAAAAAAAAACACTTGAGCTGATTCTGCAGCTGAAATGGTAACACCATGGAAGTTTGTAGAGTGAGAATGGTGACATCTGTTTTAAAGAAATTATGCAGATGAAGTAATTGGGAAGAGCAGTTAATGCCAGTGTACTGTACTTTATATGAATAATGTACTGCTGTAACAAAGCAGCTAAAGCTGTAATCCGAGAGCATTGCAGAGCACCCATCAGCATGCTCCACTTCTGCACTCTGTTTTTTTCACCTGAGATGACTGAAGTTGGTACTATTCAGAAAACTAATACTGTATTTATAATTACTAGTAATTGTATATTTTTCAAATTCCAAAATGTCTAATTAGAGAGAGGGTGCACACCCTTAAACTGATCAAAGGGATTCAGAGATAACATCTCTGGGTTTTATTGGCTGTTAAGATTGTAGCAGGCGAGGACCAGATGCCTTGTGGCGACCAGTGGGGTTACATGAGTATAACACTGTGAATCTCCTGAGTCAAATGCTAAGCATTATTTTGCTTTACAATTCTAATAGTGCCGATAATGAGGCAACTTTACTGTTAAATCAGGAAAAGAAAAATAACCTTTTTGCCCCAAAGAACGGTGCGTTTAAAAGGTCAGAGCTGTACCTGGTGGCAGAGATGCCTGCTGGTAATGATGGTAATCTGCAGCTCTTCAAATGCAGAAAAAGTGTATGTTTTCAGTACGACAAAGGACGATGCAGAAGAAACAGTAGTTTCATAGATTTAGGATTCTTGTTACAGTGCTGTTAAGAAAGTTAGGTAAGGCCAGGCTTTTAAAGAGCTCAGGACCGGAATTTCTTCATCTCAGCCTACACAGCAGCTGCTAGACTTCCAAAATAGCTCCCCTTCTAGCAGCTCCTGTTCTACAAGGCTTTTAGGAAAGTCTGGCTGTCGTTAGGGTGCCAAAATGAGATCTGAACTCTCATGAAAACCTCTGAGTACACCGATTCTTAGTGGGGGAAAAAAGTCCACAAAGAGGTGAAAATTAAATTATAGCGGTATATTTATTGGCAATTAATATATTGGCCTGATTATAGTAGTACTGTGGTAGTCAGAACTCTCCTTTCTGAATGGACTGCATACACTAAAAGTAGAAGATGATCTGTATAATAATTTTTAATGGATTAATCTCTCTAACATCGCTTCTCTTTACATTCTCTGTTGCTCTCTGAGGTACACAGAACAATGGTCACGTGGACTTTTTCTCTAAAATTTAAATTGGACAGGAACAACTGTACATAAAGCATGCATGTACATTTAATGTGGGTATCATGCCAGTGATAGATACAAAACAATCTTGTTTAGGAGTATCCTTCTTGAAGGTAAGTTGTCTCCCTAGCCTTTTAAATAGAAAAACCTGAGGTTCAGTAAATGAGAGGAGGGAAATTTGCTCTAACACTGCCTATGGTGAAACTGCAAGAAAGAAAAACTTGTCTTTTGATAATATTTACAAAATGAAATGTATAAAATGTTACACCACTGTTTTGTCTGATGTGGAGTTTGTTTTGAGTAATGTGGGAATTAGTAACTATGTTAAACATAATGTGGATAATGCCAAAAAGGGAAATTAGTTGCTGACTACAGACACATCTTTAGAATGTGGTTCTCACATATGTAAGAATACTGTCTTCTAATTTAAATCTAATTTTTTCTTGTTTCCACATGTACTCACTGCACCATTTTAGTAAAGTTTGCTGTGGCATAATTTCCTCAGAGGTAATGACTTCTCAGGCACAGAGATTTATGTGGTACAAAACCAGAGTTAACGGGGAATCTTCTAACATTTCCCAGTCTCTTTAATCCTATACTTTGTTTATCAAGCACAATTTATCATCAATACATAAATGAATAAATACTAAAGTATCTTGCATTGTATTTTCAACAATTGGTTGCCTGCAGCTGTACTTGGACATTTATATATGCATGGGGTGACTGTGTCTCTATAATGTAGATGTTACTGTGTGGCTTTCCCATCTGATGTAACTTAGTGCAAGAGTCTAAAGTATTCTTCAAAAGCTTGATGTTATTGAAATCTCATTTGTATTTGAGGATTTTTTTTGAAGTACCTACTCATCACTGAGTCTTGTGAAACACATCCTGAAATGAGGAGAAAGCTGTGCACTCAGGCAACAAAACATATACCAGGAGCTAATGTGCTCTCCCAGCAACATTCATAAGGGTCGAGACATTCGCTACCCCTGAGAAAACAAACATCCTCATTCAGACAAATGTACCGAGAAAGTATATTCTGCAGCAGATACATAAGGTAACAAATTCAATGTAATGCCAGCTTTCAGCTGAATGTGTTTTGCCATTTTTGACATCAGCTCGATTAAAGTGTGCATGTAATTCATAGTATGTCACTGCATGTATTTTGTGTGCTGTATACCAGGTTGTTTAGAAAGAAAAATGCCATTCAGCCATGGAACATAAAGTAGTCTTTCATACTATTTCAAAACTACACAAGTGTTCATATTCCACCCTTCCCACCCCGAATCTGTAGGCATTTGGAAGGCTAAGCTGTAGTTTTCCTGCACTTATGTAGAAATAGTAAACTGTGAATTAGCTTTGTTTCCTAAATGAAAAGATTACATTATTATTGCCAAGTTGCTGGAACACTTGCTTCCAAAGTTTATGTACTGTTCTGCAATAAACCATAGCTCTGTTTATTAACAGCTCTTAGACAGGGTGTCGCCCTAAGTCAGAGGGTAAATGGGCAGTTCAGTAGCAGGCGCTGTGACACCGGCTCTGAACTGCTCCATAGCTGCAAAACCTCCTACAGCTGTTCAGAGATGAAGGTAATGAACATAGGTGACGACATTAGAAGCTCTGTCTCTGAATTAATGACTTAGAGCTTTCCTGAACTGAACCCACAGCTGACCTCAAGATTCTGTAAGTTGAATTCTAGATTTCCTATGACACTGTCTGTAGAGGAACTAAAAAAAAATACATAATTTCCTTTCCTCTTGTTTCCCAATTATTTTTGAAGGCAGTAGTGTCATCTTTTTTTTTGCCTTTTACACAGTGTCAGTCATGCAAACAGGTTTTGATTTTTTTTTTTTTGAGTAAGTTCCAGAAGGCAAAAATTCTTTGAATTGACCTGTTTAGAGAAAGTCACCTTGAAAATGTATTTATTGATCCGAGTTTTATGTTTGTAGCTATGTGTGAGTGAACATCTAAATGTTTCAAGGAGTTGCAAATAGAGTATTTCTGTTGTGGAGCAGCACTTGATTCAAATATGACTATGTTAATTCAACTGAATTAACAAACAAAAATGTCAAAATAAAGGAAACATTGTCTGCCAGTGTTTAAAAACAAAAATATACAAACAACTGGTCAGTGGCAGGAGTTTAGACCAAGTAGTATAGCTTAACTTGAACACTAGAACAAGGAGCACCTACTTTGTCTGTAATACATATGCAAATGTTTTGAAATGTGGTTGATGGCTCAATAGTGGATGCTACATTGGGGCTTCCTGGGTGCCAAGACACCCTTCGAAGTCTTTGGGAGGTTTAATGGTTGAAGGGGGGGATAGTTCTTGAGTCTCTGAGACACCAAGACGCAAGTTACTGGTGCTCTTCATGGTCTCTTCAAAACAACCTTCTTTACATCTGAAGAAAATCTGAAAAATAATTAAGATGAAAATTTATGAGAGTAACAAAATAGAAACTTTTTAAACTATGCTTTTATTTTACTGGTATGTGTTAAAGGATCATTGCAAATGTGGTTGACTCCTCATCCCATTGCCTTGACTTAGGCAATTTTTTGAAAGCCTTTAACTTCTAGCTATATTTGGCTTTACATAAGTGATCTATCCAAGAAATTGTCTGTAGGGGTCAAACATGAGTTAAAGTGTAAAGTTTGGTGAAATTTTTCTAGGAATATTCTTGCCTTGCACTTCAAGTACAGAAAGGTCAGAGCTGAACGATTGCTCACAACTGTGAAGCAGACCTGGCATTTCACTAATAGATGCTTTTCTCAAAGGAAACAAGCTGACCTAGCAATGTACAGTATGTACATTTTGTCTCAACAGAGAAACAAGAGAGAATGGAGGCCTGGATTTTTGGAAGGCAGGCTAAAAGAAATAGCTGAATCCCCAGCATACTGATCTGTAGGTTACAAATCCTGATTTGTTTGCAGAAAACTTTTGTGCCCTACTCTCAGAAACTTGGTTTGTTTGCCATAATAAATTTTGTGTTGTGGGAGTTGAGGTGGAGAGTTAAAAGCTGTGTTCATGCTCATACTGTAACAAAATATCTGACAGGCACCAAGAAAAAAAACCCAACAAAACAACAACACTAATTTGGAAATGACAGGACTGTATGGAGATGTCAGTGGGAAATGCACACCCTTTTCCATTAGGTTCTGTACACTCCCTGGAAATCATAAGACTTTTCAGTCCTTTGTTTTTTATTAGTTGTTTGGGGTTTTTTTTTCCCCCAGACCTGACATGTGAATGGTTTCTTTTTTTTTTAATGCATCTTCTACTGATACATCCCCTGCCTCATGGCCTCAAACCTTTGCTCTCTTTGAGAGTCTCTGTTCCTTTGCCAGCAATGCCCGGGCTGATCAGTTGAGACAGTTTTGGACAGGTTGGATTAGAGAGTTATCCATGTTTTGTTGAGTTCTCACTGTCATTTTTTTATTTAGGACGTTATGTTCTTTTTGACTTGTCATTTCAATGTAAACTGACATAGAACCTCCTGGAGTGCTGCAGTGGAACATAATACTCATTTTTGCTAGCATGTCTCTCAGGGATTTAATCTGTGTTTGCATTTCATGCAGCTTCTACAACTCAGAAATCTTGGGCTTTTTACAGACCTTAATGATCTAAGCCTCCCAACTTTGCTGTTATTTTAAGGGCATCTGTTGTTCTGATTTTGTGTAGAAGGAAAAGTTTATAGATATTAAGTGATGTGCCCAAGGTTATTTGACAAGGTAACAATTGACTTGAGATTAAATTTGGGGTTTATTTGCATGAAGTGATAGTTATGAAATGTTTTCCATGACACTTTGAAAATCTCCCAGGTTCAGGCTTTCACAGAGAGACTCTCAGAATACAAGTTAACTTCCTACCCTGAAGTGGTTATGATTTGAGAATGAAAAACAGAAATGGCCCAGAAACACAGGGAAATTGTTACCTGCCTAAAGTCAAACATGACTACTGGCAAAATTATTTTCTTAATATGATTTTTTTTTTCTATTTCCACATGCCTTGTTTGGGAGATCTTCATTGGCCTCCCCCCCCTCCTCCCCCTGTGTTTCAGAAGCTTTGTAAAAGTCACATGTTTAATGGGAATTGCTTAGTTGGGAGTTTTTGGTTTTTTTAATACAGCTTAACAGGATGAAGACCTCAAAGATTTATAAATATTTAAATGGAAGCTGTTAATTTAGACTTTGTGCTGGGCCAGGGAGGGGATGCAAGTGCTTACCATTTGTGAATAGTGATGAAATGCTGAGGATATACTTTTATATTCCTTTGGGCTCTCTAAAATATATAAACAATCTTTAGGATAGAAATAATACTGGTTTTGTAAAAAGCTTCAGTATTCTGATTTCCCCCCCCCCCCACAGTCTTCATTAGCTAGCCAGCAAGAACAGAGCACTGAAATAAGCTGTCATATTAAGAGCAAATTAGGTGTCACATTGATATTGTTTATCTCTATAAATTTAAAAAATTTTTTTTAGCCCATATCTAAGACAGTTCCTAATACAACAGCCACATATGGCATTTTCATGGTTCTTTAATACCAGGTACTTAAGATGTTTGTTTGCTTTTCTTCATGAAGGAAAGCAATGTTCCATTTTATAAAGACTGGAATGGAGAAAATTGAGGTTTTGGAAAAGCTAGAAGCTGCTAAGAGGTTTAAACGGCAGAAATAGCTGCCTTATGTTTATGGGTGTAGGGTGCTAGGAAATGGAGATGTTCTGAACTCCAAAGGCTGTGGAGACTTTGCTAGTAACAGCTGTAGGTATTCACCTTTAGTACCAGGTGGACATCCATAGTTGAAAGTGTTAAGATAAAGGTTATACCCAAAGCCTCATTTAGTATTTTCCCTGAAAGTGGATTAATGTAGCAGGAATTAAAAGAAACTTTCTGGTCTGTGTAAATGGATAAGAAGGTGGTAGAAAAATGTAAAACAAACTTGACTGGAATAAACCATCCTGGTTTTACTACACTTCTGGCACTGATGTCTTTTTGGGTTCAAAGGAAGAATATAGACCTTCATTGCCATGAATGTACTCCCCCCTGCTCCAGTAGCTTTGTTAATTCCCAAATAATATCAAATAATTATTCTAGATGGCAATCGAGTATAGTATGTGGGAGTCCTCTTAAGTAAAGAGACGGATAAAAGGAACAGCTAAATACTGAATATGGAAATTCAGTCTATTTCTGATCACTAGAGGATGACTTTTTCAGACTGTAACTGTGGGAGTTCAAAGCTTAAGCAAAAGAAGACAGAGCTATAGTATGTTATGAAAAAGGTGCCAAAAATCAAAGTTTACATACTGACCAAGCAACTGCCTTCCAAAATGTACAGAGAAGATAATATCTTTCTTTTCATGCTAGGTTGAGGTTCCAAATAATGTAGATCATGATAGCAATGATATTTTCTCACTTCCAGCACTGCATTCCATAACCTGGGCTAATAAAGCAGGCTTGTTAGTTTCTGTTTTGTTTTCTTTTCTTTTTAAATAAAATATACTGAAGGCCAAAGCAGTCACTTCTCATGGACAACAGAATAAGGTCAGTAAGAAAAAAATTGCACACAATTTTGTTCTTTTCTTCAGGAACTGGAATTGCTGTGTGGATTGTTTCCAGTGCTGATGACCATGAGGCCACCTTTTGGATTTAAAAGGCTTATTTGTGGAATTAGAGTAGAGCTAGAAAAAATGGTTCAGTGAAAAATTGATGCCTATTCTAGATTATAAAATGAATTTCTTGTTTCCTTTGAATAATGGCTCCAAATGTGAGTGGAATAGTTCAGCCTTATTGTTCCCAGATGATGGCTCTCTTGGGATGGAAGAGCCTTTATATTGGGTATTATCTTTATGAACTATGAAGAGAAGGAGAGAGAGGAAGAATGTTCATGTGTGTGTGTGTGTGTGTGTGTGTGTGTTTCTGTGCTCCAGGCAGCCACTTTGAAAGCAGTTGTATGAGATATGAGTGTGATCCAAGTGGTTATTATAGTCCCTCGGATCTGGGCAGGCTGGTTTTACTGGTTTTCTCAGGCAACAAGTGGTGCCCTTAAAGGATAGGGCATGAATCTTCTTCTGTAAACAACAATAATTAAAAAATGCAGTTTATGCATTAAATGGTGACAAAGGTAGCATAAAAAGAGAAAAAGAGAAAAATGTGACACTATGTACTTTATTTTTTTTCTAATGCTTAGTACCAAATGTTACGGCGTTGTTTTCATTGTTGTTTTTGTACAGTGGTAAAAAGTGAGGTGTATTTTCATTCTTTCTCTGTGATCTCAAACCCATATTCCATCTGAAAGTTGCTATGTTAACAATTACTACAAAAATCAGAAGTGCGGATTTTTAACAAGTGATTTAAGTTTGTTGGTTGTTTCATACACTTGAGTCAGTTACATTCATACACGTATGTTCAGGTAAAATATTTAATTCTATCCATTGCATATATTAATAGGCTATAGCATTTCCTTTTTCTGTGTCTTCTGAGTTTTCTCATTTTTCTTTCACTCTCAGCAGATGACAAGGCATGTACTTACAGCATTCCATTCTTGCTTTTTCAGCAATAGACTAAAGCTGTTCAAGCCATTTCTGGGAGCCTTTGCTGGTGATGCAAATTAGCTAATTAATTTGGCTAATTAGCCCAATTCATTATCAGCCCTCTATCAGTGGGACTGAAATAGGTGATGAGTACAGAGCTTTCCATTCCTTGTGTGCCTCAAAATCCACTTACCAGATGATTTGGTATCCTTAATAAAGAAAAGTAGGAAAGATAAAGGGAGTCAGTGAACTGCTGCTCCACTCTTACAAGTGCTGCAAAATGTCACAGGAGGTCATGATGCTCCAGTAGCATACTTCCCAAAAATGCCAGGGCTCTGGAATTTATTAGAAGAGGAGGATTGTGCTGTTCCTAAATCCCTCTGAAACTCAGTGGTATCATCTTTTGCTATCGTTGCTGGAAGAAAATCCAGACAAAACATTTTGTGTAGCTTGAAGAATGTATGGAGTGAAAACCTGTGAGTTTTACATAATTCACAGAATGCCAGCATGGTGGGGGCTGGAAGAGTCATCTAGAGGTCATCTGGTCCTACACTCTCCAGCAGGGTCACCCAGAGCCAGGGACCCCAGGATCGAATTGTTCAGGTGGGTTTGGAATCTCTCTAGAGAAGGGGACTCCACAACTTCTCTGGGCAGCTTTGTCCAAGCTCTGACACCCTCAAAATCGAGGATATTTTTTCATACAAATATTTGCTAATAACTGTTCATCAAAATCATTTTAAAAACCGACAAAAAACAACAACAACAAACTGAGTCAATTTTGAGCAAAATGGAAGTAAAATGATCAAAGGGTTATTATAAAAGTTATTATTGACAACCAGTTACTGAACCAGTTCAGTAAAGTAGTTACAGTGGATAAAACCTGTAAGACTATACTTGTCTTAAATTGGTAAGTTGTATAATTTTTCTGTCATGGTGTCATTCTCATGGCCTGTTTCCATGAGCTCTTCATGGCAAACCCTGTCACTTTGGGGTGACAGGGGTCGCAAGAGGTTTTCTTCTTGTACAGAGAATGCTGCAGTCAGTAGGTCTAGGTCTGTTTGACCACCTTCTTCGACAGCTGTTCGGTGGGAGTCCTTTTTCCCTTTTCTAAAAGGAATCTTGCATCAGGTACTCTTTGAGAAGAACAAAGAGTACTGTATTTCTTAATTTATTTCTTGATAAATTGCTTGCAGTATTTTAGTAGTATTGGAGCTGTTGTGTGAAATAAAAATATTATTTGTCATTATATACTCTTGTATGTTACATTTTTCTTTTTTTCTTACATTTTCTTTCATTAATTGTAATGATTTTGGATAGAAGCAACTGAAGGACAAGGAATAAGAGTAGCAATATATTGTCAGGTATATGAATGTTTGCCAGTAAGAGTTCTATGAAAGATGTTTTGTGGTTTGTTTTTTTTTTTTTCCTCTAGTGGCAGAGGAGTTGTGATAGGATGCACGAGCTCTTGGCAAACGGCACAGAGCAGCCCTTTTCTGAATGACCATAATTTTGCAAACAGACCCTATAAGACTTGAGTTGGTGGAAGTAATTTGAAACGGTGTCATTGCACCAGTGAAAAAGAATTGGGGTTGTTTAGCCTGGAGAAGTATCTGAAGGGAGACTATAAGAAAGCTGGGGAAGGACTTTTTGCAAGGGCTTGTAGTGACTGGGTGAGGGATAATGGCTCCAATCTAGAAGAGGGATGATTTAAATGAGAAATTGGGAGGAAATTATTCACTCTGAGGGTGGTGACACACTGGAATAGGTTGCCCAGGGAAGTTGTGGATGCTCCATCACTGGATGTGTTCATTTCCAAGCTGGGTGGGGCTTTGAGCAATCTGGTAGAGTGGGAGGTGTCCCTGCCCATGGCAGAGGGGTTGGAAGTAGATCATATTTAAGGTCCCTTGTAGCCCAAACCATTTTATGATTCTGTTATACAGCAACATGAAAAAATGTTTTTGTTAGAAAATCATGCTGGATTTTTGACAATAATGCTTTTATGATTGGGAGTTAACAAATGCTATGGAATATTTTTGTTACTAGCTTATTGATATAGAATATACCAAGCAGTGTTTTTCCCCAACTGCAACTAGCCTGCATAATTAGGAAAGTAAAACTAAATATTTTTAAGAGGTATTAAGCATGAATCATAGCTTGGCTCAGCAGTTGAGCACTATGTGTATGTTGACTAGTATTGGAAGAACTGGTAATCAGTACCAAATTAACAGCTACTTACACAGTGTACTGTGTTTTGATGGAGTCAGTTTTGCTAGAGGAATTGCATTGATTTTAGTACTTTTTGAAGGCTGAGAAGCTCTGAAAATTGAGACTTGCATAGCAGCCAAAAATACAGACTTTAAAATCCTACTAGGAATGAACTACCTGCATAGTTACCCCAGGGTGTCTCTGATTGTACATGAGACTACAAACTATTTGAATTTGAGACAAAAGATAATTGATAATTCCTGTGTATGAAACCAGGCTTAACCATCATGATTGGTTTCTGAAGATACTTATACTTGGAAAACGTGGTTATGATTAATAAACTACTCCAGACTTCCTTTAATGTAACAGTAGCTTGTGCTGCAAACAGGAATGGGAACAAATGATTATGTTTAATAGGGGAGCAGCTGTAAGGGTGCAGTTGTATTAAGTGACTTAATGAATACTGATCTTGAAGCAATAAATCAAAATGCAAACAATCTACTCTAATCAAGTAAGCAGAGTATTTCAGATACTTAAATTATATTAAATTAACACTTCAATCAAGGTATGTACCTGCACACATTCTTACGTTTAATCTAGTTACTGTTTAGATAACATCAATTTTAGGTTATATGTTTAATGCAGACTTACTCTTTTAGGTTGTATTTAGTTGGTTGGGTTGGGTTTTTTCATATTTGCTCTAAGAAACTGTCTGGAGAATAATTAATAATCCAGGTTAAATCCTGTCCTGGTACTGAAGGGTTTTCTAAAGGGTGATCAACAAGAAGTTTGTGGCGAAAGCTATGGCAACGATTTCTTCATGTAGGAGTAGCTCTGTCTGAGAGCTACTTAGAAGTTTATTTAGGGGTGTTTGTGTATATAGGCATGCGTGTGTGTACATGAGTGGCTCTAAATATATAGTGTGTGTGCACGTGTGTGCGTGCACAGGTAATGTCAGTTTCTACCCACTAGTGGAGAAATTAAAAAGAAAAAAGTGATAGTACGATCAAAAAGATACTGTTTTCCCAGAAAATGATGGTACTATCTTTTCTGCCATTGTGATATGAAAATTAGAAAGAAATTACTGTTTGTAAGTGAGCTTGTAATTCTGGACTGTGTTGCAGGCTGAATGTGTTCTTTTACAGCCCAGGTGCAGTTGGATCAGTGTAGCCTACAGACATTCACCTGCATACAAAAAGGTGTCGTTTTTCTGCAGAGTATCTGCAGTGCAAAACCATAATCACTTGCCTCCATCTTTGCAAGGTGCTGGTCTTAGCTTAGCTTGTTCAATAAATATTGGTACACCTTGCCTTTTTCCGGTTTATTTCAGTTTGCATGACTCTTTCAACTTCTTCCAAATTTACAACATTTTTGGTATAGCTCCAGTCCAACCTGGTAAACCTCAATGTCAGAGGGAGATGGTGTGTATAGGGGTGTTGGGGGGGTGTTTTTTAGCCACATTGGCATTTCTGTTGAAAGTTGCCAGACAATCCACCACTGAAGAATGAATAGATGCAGTTTATATTTCATGTTTATTTTGTTTGTTTGAGGTGGTTTTTGGGTTTTATTTTGTTTGTTTTGGGGTTTAGTTTGTTTTTCTTCAGAAGTGGAAAATAATACCTGTGAGGCTTCTGTAGCTGATTTACACTCGGAGGTCCTCAGTATGTGACATTCCCTTTATTTTGGGAATAGATTGATGTTTAGCTCATGAATCATTCAGCTCTACTCCTGGTGTCTCTGGTTTTGTCTGGGATCAGAAACATGCAGTTGACTTGCTTCCTGATAGTTTCACAACAGCAAACTTCTTTTGTAGCAGCAGAGTAGTGGAAAAAATAGTTACTTCAGTTTTGTGGGCTGCTTGTCAAAGCTGTGAGTAGCAGGTGAAGGTGTGTATTGTCTGTCAGCAGAATAAGGATGATGGAAATGCGTTTGTTTTGGTGGGAGGTGTAAGAGATGGACTGTCTCCCCATTAACAGAATAAGAAGGGGATATTACAGCTGCAAGGTGTAATTATACCATGCAGCTATACAGTCTGGTTTTTCAGAATGTGCAAGAAGCCATCAAGAAGAAATCCAGTGCAGCTGTCTCTGGATTAGTCAAGTACAGACCTTGAGCTTGATCTACTGGCAAGTGCCTATCAGTATTTTGCCTGGGTGGGTTTACTGAGACACTTTTTTATTAGTCCATCACAAAATAAATTGTTCCAAATACAATTGGTATAACCCTACTAACTGGCGATGGCTGTCCCTAACTGCAGACACTTGTCTGAAGTGCCCTAGTGTAGGCATGAGGGCAGATGCCAGGGGTTTTGACATTGATTGAAAGTGGTTCAGCAACATCTTAGAGTAGCGAAATGGTACTGAACTTATTTTCCTGGTTATCCAGCCCTTTGTGTATTAAGAAATGGACAAGTGCACTGGGACTTAAGGCTTTCTACTTAATCTTGAAAAATTCTTGTTCCTGTTTTGTTCCCGACAATGCACCACAGCACCAAGCCTGTCAGAGTTTTGAGTGTCTGTATGATGCCCTTAGTCACATGGTTTAGTTTTAATTAGTTCTGCAATGTACAGGGACCTCGGACCCAACGATCCTTATGGATCTGATTTCAACTGGAGATATTCTATGATTTTTGTTCTATGATTTCTAATTACAGCATTTGTATCAAGGGTTCAGGGGGCTGGCTGTCATTTAGATAATTTGTGCCAAAACATGATAGATAACTTTGTTTTGAGAGCAGAGCTCATCTTCAGTTGTCCAGACTGCAGTTCTGATTATCCCAGATTGGAGGCCAGTGGAAATATAGTCACTGAAATTGTCCCCAATTTTTGTCTAGAATTTGCAATAAATAATGAAACAGTCAGAAGTTGCAGTGTAGACTATGAAAATACCTTTCATGTCACCTCTAAATGTTGCATCCTTTCATTTAAAAAAAACAAATGCTGGTTTACTGCTTTTAAAATGATGTTGCTGCAAAACTTGGAACAGGTGATAAGCAGTTAATAGTCCAAGAAGGATTGTTCATATTGAGACCATCAGTCTTTTGTGCACTGACGTTGATGCTACTGTGGGTTGACAGCGAGCTTTTATAGTCCAGTTATTGAAGTACAAAAGGCCACGTTTTGGAAACTGTCATTAAAAGTGCCTCTGTTTTGTAAGAGCAGCACGTCCTTTATTCTCTCATAATGGAATTCCTCATAACAGATGGGACAGAGCAAAAGTTGAAAATGTTATAATAGGAGGAAAAACAGGTTAAAGTGCCTTTATATTTGTTAGTCATGTTGTTTCTAAATGAGAAGTTTATCTTAAAAAATCAATAGCTCACTCACTTTGCTTAAATCACTTCTTATTTTTATGATCTTAGAAGTCACGTAGCTTTGCTGAAAAACATTTGGAAGATCACATTGGAAAGGAGAGTCACCTGTTAATTGAAATAATGCAGCCTAATTACTTCGAAACTAACATTGTGTCCCATGTCACAAATGTTTACTGCTTCTCACAGTGTAAAAACTGGTGTGAATAATGGTGCAAATAATCTTCTAAAGGAGTAAATTCTTTATAGCTGTGGCCTGTTGCTCATTTCAGTTTTATCTTTAGAAATTATAAAGTCCTATACAGATATAGACCTGAGGTTATACCAGACCTTAAACTTTTAACTGATTCTGTGAAAACCTCTATGTTTCCAACATGGAATCTCATGGCAAATTAAGGTTAAATTAGTATTTCCAAAGTTTTATTTGCATTCCACTGATGGCTATGCTTAGTAATGGTCTGTTGTGTGCCTGTTGAGCCCTGCCTTTCAGTCCAGTGTTCCTCTATCTGTGACATAAGTCTTTGCTTTCAGTAGGATGGGATTTGTGTTCATGATTTGTCCAAAAGATACACTTGATTTTCAATTTATTTTTAAGTTGCTAGTGCATAGAGTGCCTCTAAGACCTTTTTTTCTGATTTTTGTTGAGGATGGGTGAGGTGAAGAAGTATGGAAGGTTTGTCACATTCATTGCATTGCTGTAATTACTTGGCTGACCCTGTTCTTGACTGGGATTGCAAAGATGCATTTTTGTATTTTATGCTTTTATGCTTTTGTGTTACTAATGGGTAAGTTGAAAGTAGGGATGGCTGCTGAATTTTAATATTTGAAATGGAAAATCTTGTTCCTTCTGTGTTAACCCTTCTATTGAGCGTAGAGAGATAAGATTTTTGAGCAGAAGTGCTTCAAGAGTGGGAAGTGCTTACAGTCAGGTGGAGCTGTATTAAAAAGGTTCCTTTTCTTCCTGATTCCTTAAGACTAAGAAAATTCTGTGACTTGAGATATGCCTTGCAGAAAGGATATGCCTCTCAGAACAGAAATCTGATTTTATTTTTAAAACAGTTTCACTTTTCTTCATTCATTCATTGATGGCAAGTTCTGCATTAACAAGATAGAAAATTGAAAACTGTGATGCTCTGCCTCTGTATGCATGGCTTCTCAAGTCTCTTATTCCAAATGTTTCCTCTGAATAATAAAGGAAACTGTGAATTCGCTGTGTTGAGTTTCCATTTGTTCTGTTTGTCTCACAGTTTGCCTAATACATTGGAGGTGAGAAGAGTCTGTGTGTATGCTTTAATAAACTAAACAGTGTCTGTGTTTATATAGGACCAGTACTTTTTCCTGATTCACATAAGCCCCAGAAATCTCTTTCCTCTGAAGGAAAGAGAATTCAAAGTCAATGAAAATGTTATTTGTCAGTAAATATGTTTTATGTCCCCACCCCCTTTTTCTTTTTTCCTATTCTAGTTCTTTGGGCACTTGTAAAGTTGTGATACTGATTAGCCTGGCAGTAAATGAAGTAATGGTTTCATTCTAAGTGTGTGAGAAGGTAGGAAATAATACAAACAGAAAAGCAGCTTGAAGCAATTAGGTGAGTTAGTCTACTATAAAGGGCTGCAAGTGTTCTCCTCCAGGAACACTCGCTTCCAGGACAAGGTACAGGTTGAAAACATACCCCAGGAGGCTTTCAGATCAGTTACTATTCACCTGTGTATCCAAGCAGCTAACAAAAATACTATTTATGGAAGAAAATCTGACATCAGCAGTACATCAATGTACATGTTACCTTGATATAAACAATATTCTAAGCATAAATTTTTAACTGGTTCAGGTATTTTAAATAAAACAGTTTATCTGGATATTTAGCAGGTTTGCAGATGGGCATCTCTTACAAGGCACTGAAGAAATAATATCAAGTGACCCACATAGTTCTAATACTAATTTTATTTTTAACAGCATAGATGAATAAGGGGAATTGAAAATAAAGCTGCCATAGATCTTTCCTCTCACCTTTTATCTTGATGTTACCAATTGCATGAAATTCAAAGCACATATGTTCTCCACATATGTACTAGTTAACATGGTAACAGTTGAAATTAGTACAAAAATAGTGAGAACACTGACTGGATGGTTTTCTTTGTCTGACTTTGTGTAGCTTGCTTAGGCTGAATTTAAGTTGCTCATCTAATAGTGAAAGACTTTGTGTCATTTCTCAGGAGGTTGTTCCTGCAGTTCCTCAACAGAAGTGTTCAATTTTATGGGGAGCACCCATGGATGTATTGAAAGCCTGATGAGGGCCTTTGAAAGTGCCAAGCGATTAGTGACAAGTCCTAGAGGCTTGTTTTTTCATGTTTTATAAACACATATTGTTCTTCTCCCAAAGTTACCTCATTATCTTTGTTCTTTTCTTTGAGGTCTAGCTTTCTACTCATTTTGTTTTTCTTGTATTAGGAAATTAGACCACCTTTTAAATTACTGTAGGCAATGACTTTTTTATTGATTACCATGTCCATAGAAAATAGGCTTTGTGTAGAATATTATGGCTGAGTTTTAGGGGAAGGAGGACAATTCTTTCTTCTTGCTTTTTGTTTTAAATATTTATTTTGTTCCCCAGTTTACCATGGTTTTGTGGCAGTAGAAGTAGCTCTTGGCTGTGCACAGACACACAAAGATCATTTGATATTAAGGTGTCTCTCACCAGTCTCCTCATCTCATTTTCAAAATTCAGACGTAACCAACTTCTGTTTCCTGCCTTTTTCACAACAGCAGTACTCTTTTCAAGAACATTTATTTCTATCCAGATGAACCCTTCCTGCCCACTAAAATGATCTCATGCTTTGTAAATTTGAATACACATTGAAGCTACTGGTGTTTGGTAAGAGTAACAGCAGACAGTGGCTGCTTTTTTTTTTTTTTTTTTTTTCCCAGTTCAGATGTGTTTGAACATGGCAACAGAGTCATAATTTTGGTGTCCATGCTCAACACTCTTAATTCTGATGTGAATAACCCTACTCCTTCTCCCTTGAAAAAGAGAATTTTACTAGGTATTAATTTTCTAAATGCCTGTGTTCAGTCATTTCATACACATTTTCCTGAAATTAAATTTCTCCTTCTAATCCAGCATTACACTTATATTTATTTTTAGGATGCTGCCTTGTGTAATGGATTTATATTTCCTAGATTTGACACCTTGATGACTCGCTCAGATGAACTGTTGATTTATGTACTGCTTTATTTTCTTACAGAGGTGGAATTAGTGGCTCCTTTAGACCACTTGTGTGCCAAATGTTTCACTTTGTTTCACTATATAATGGATAACCTATTAGGAGATTAAGATGTAGGAATTACTTCTATGCTCAATTTCCAAGATATCAAGTTACAACATTGTCCAGTTCTACCTGCCAAAATGTCTTATAACAGTAAAAATCTGCTGTTAGTTGGCTACAGACCTTCTGGAAGCTGTTTAGTTTTTGACATTTCTCATTATATTGGTAGTGAAATGATTTAGAACTTAAGATGCTTAATTAGGTTATTAATATTTATTTGATCAGTTTTGTCAATGCCTCGGTTTCCCAGGTAGATTAAAATCCCTTATATTAATATCTATCAGTTGTGGGCAGTTTTCTGTTTATGAAACTTACATTTTGTACTGTCATCTCATGGAATGTGTTTTTCCATTTCTGTATACTGAGAAAAAAATTTTCTAAAGGTCAGATTCTCTACCCTGAGCAGGTCCCATAGTATACTGAACTTAAGAGGAAGAAAGGCGCTCTGTACTGACACCCATCTGACTAAGAACACAGCAGAAATCATTGTCTGACTTACAGGGCTGTGAGCAAAATATATTTCATCATGTTCATAGACTAGCAGCTATTGACAACTTCATCTAAAAATGTAATACTGCAAGAGATAAAGGTGTTATTTGTAAGAAGAAAAAAAAAAAACTGAGAATGGGTCTCAAGTGACACCTATCCATGGCAGAAATGAAGGCACTCGGCTGCTTTGTTAGCTTCAAAATTAAATTTCAGGAAACTTGTTTGGTCTTTTCTTTGTCAGTTGCTACAAATAGAATTTTACTTATGAAGTGTCTTCAAGACAGGGGTTTCTCAAAGCTGACAAATTTTAAGTTAGATACTGTGGATTAGTTTTGAGTAAAATGTCCATCATCAGTTGTTCATATAGAGTGTTTCTTTGTGGGCCATGTTACATTTCCCTAGTAGGAAGCATAAACTGTAGTCAGTTATGTCTCTTCTATGTTAGTGTCTATGTTGCAGTTTAATGCTAGGCTGTCATGATGAGATGCTGTCTTTTTTTTTTTTTTTCCCCCCCTCAAATGAAGGTATCTTGTGTGTATATCACTAGTTGTGATATAGTGACTAGGCCATTTCAAGTATTGATTAGTATTTTTATTGTTTGAAGTTGAAAATGCCTTTGGACTATCATTCAGATTTCAAGGGGATTCTGTAAGAAGTGTTAAGTATAGTATGATGCCCTTTTTTTCCTTATGAAATACCTTTTTGTAACAAAAGCATGTGTGTATTTTGTTCTCAGTGAGGGATCAAGTGTGTGGGAGATAGAGCTGGTAATTATTTTTTTTTATCATAGGTGTTCACTAGAAGGTAATAAAGATGAATTACTCATATTTTGCATCCTCGCATCCATTTGAAATTAGACTTCATATCCATTTGACTTTTACAATTGATGAGTGGCGAGCTGGCGGGGCAGTTGTGTGTTGTGGGGATGGCAGCTCATCTCCCAGCTACTGGAGCTGTCCTGGGACTAACGGCTACCACAGCAGACTCAGCGACCCACAGTTTACCCAGTCATTTCATTAGATAGAAGGCTTCTGTCTCCGTTTTAAGACTGCTGTCCCCAGTTCTTGTAGGGCTAGGATGGCAAATTGGCAAGTAGCAGTGTTTTAAAGCACTAACTGCAGCTCCTATGGGGATCCTCACTGGAGTGAAGCAATCAATTCAGATGAACAAAAAACCGTAACAAAACAAAAACCAAGAAACCCAAACCTGGAACACAGAGTGCTCAGAGGGATTTCTAATTTGGTTGAGTAGCAAGCTCTATTAATATAATGAATAATTCCTAGATGAAGATAAGCCAACTTTTGCTTTTCATTTCTCACTTCTCACAGAGAAAAAAAGGTTCTTGAGTATCACACCTTTTATTATGCTGAAATTAGACAAGCATATGCATTGTACATATATGTAGTATAGTTTTGGATTGTAAAAATCAACTAGAAGAATCCCTTTAACTATAAAAATGAAGGCAGAAAAATTATCACCATAACTATACTATTTTTACAATCCAAATTATCCATTCTTAATATGATTCCTTTACTCTCCGTTAATCATTGTTTACAGATTTTTCAGCTCTGTTGCTGTTACTGATAAGAAACTTCTTCACCCTGGGTAGTGTTTACATCAGCAAAATCTGTGAAATTTGTTACGTAGATAACTAAAATGAAAATAGAAAATTCAGACTGATGGTGGCTGCAGAAACTAGATTTATTTAAGCTGTAATGTTTTCTTGGATAGGATTAAATCATTTACAAAACCCTGTTCTCTTAAAATAGTTGAAGCTGTTTTCAGTAAGATTGTCAGGAAAAAGTAGAATAAGTAGAATGTGAAGCTGATGAAGAGAAATGAAGGAACAGGATAATATAGCACTGAAATTATTCTGGAGTTCATCTTTAAATATTTCCAGAAGAGTTGCTCTTGAATTTTTTCAGCCATTTAAAAAATCTATTTCTCTCTAGTGACAATGACATTTTATTACAGTTCCTCACATTTGAATGGAATTGTTTACTGGAATTTTTTTTTTTTTGGCCAGTGATGTTACGTGGTCTAAAACATTGGTGTCTGCTCTCAGTTTATATGTAAACCAGGTGATTTAGAACTTTTTATTTAAAATAACATCTCATCATGCCTTGCATTTAGTATGTTTAAAAATGTGGTTTATGTGTATTGTGGCTGTTTCTGAATCGATTGTGGCTTCTCACTATAGGATGGAAGGGAATTGTGTTAGTAGTTGTTCCAGCCTACTCCTCTGCCGTGCTTTTCTCTTTCTGTTAATGGAACATGAATGTGTAGAAATCATTCCATTTTGGGCTGAATAATGTAATATGCTGAACAACCTTACTTCCTTGTATATCTCTATTAACAGAGAAATTACACTTGGATGAACTTGATTTTTTGGCTGTTTGTGTTAGATGTGATGGTCTTGCATGTTTTAATAATGTTTTAAAGTATGTTGTTTGTCTGAGGCAAAAGATTTGTTTGAGAATCAATACTTTTTACAAGATGGCACCCTGTTAATTTGATTTGCAATGTCCTGGATGCGTTTTTGCCTGATTCTCTTTAGAAGTAGCCAATTAAACCAGCTATCTCAGCTTTTTAGATAGGGCTGTACCTGTAGAAGAGCACAACTGTATATGGAAGGAACTTGGAAAGAAAGCAAGGTGCACAATTTTGGAACAAATGGGAGTTTTTGTTGGCTAATAGACAGGCTGGCATATGTTACCCACATGTTAGAGTGTAGGCTTGTCTTTAGGTCTTTGAGTTCTTGGCCTGTCTTGTAGAGAGAAAAAGCCGATCTCAGATCAGACTACCGCTGAAAATTAAGGATTGCTTGGATTACAGAATGCTAATAAAATACAGATTTATTTTTACAACTGTAATACTACAAGTAGTAGATACAGTGCACATTCTAGGTGGTCATTGCTGCCTGATGGCCATGCAGATAGACATGTGTGTATAAATACATATATGTATACATACAGTCAGACTACTGAGAAGGTCAAGCTTGTATTTTTGAGCTGTTTTTCTAAGAGTGTACTACTTTGGAAAGGATGATGAGAGATTAGCAGAAAAAGGTATGAAGATAAAAACTGGACAGTGAATGAAAAGTACAATACAGATAAAATGTGATACACGAAAGAAGAAACTTGTCATTTTGTACAAAACTTAGGTTAAATCAGCAGCAATCCCACTCTAAGTCATGTCCCGTTCCATATTAGAAATTCAACAGCAAACATTTTATCTTCTTTCCTGTGCTCCAAATAATCTCATCTAAAAACTAGAAACCCATTCATTTTGGTGCTGATTCAAGTTCATTCTGTAACAAGGAGCATCCACTCAGCAGCACATCTGAATATGCAGCAATGCACTGAGGTAACAGCTGTAATTATCAAATGTATGTATTAAATATTGCAGTGTTTCATATATATTCATATAGATAGGTCATTAGTTTACTTCTTTTTGCTCTGTTCTATTGAGTAGGTCAGTGGTTACCTGATACCTTTACTCTGACGTGATGGTTGAATTGGTGCTGAAACCAGCCCTGCCTGGGTAGCTTGTTGCTAAAGCCTCCCTTGAGCAATGGGTCGGGGAACTCCTTCCTTTTGCCCCTTCGCCAGCAAAAGGCTCAACTGGCAAATAATCCCTTCAGCCCTAGGGTGTGTGTGGGGGGTATGTACTAGCAGCAGCAGGAGGAGGGCAGGAGCAAAGTGAAAGTGATAATAGTGAGAATTTATGTGGCATCAAGGTGATTTGCCTGACAGCACGTTCTTCCTGAGTTCAGTGCTCTGAGGTAGTATGTGGATCTGTCACCTTCACTGGAAATGAGGCAATAATTTACCCTGTGAATAGTGCTGTGAAAGTCAGTGGGAGAAGGGAGATGCCGCTCAGCACAAAAGCTGACAAAATCTGATTGTTAAAGTACCAGTCAGTACATTAAACTTCATATCTCTCTGAAGAGTGAGAAGGGAGAGAAATACCCTCTGTAATAGAGAGGCATGTTACAGAAGACAGATGCCAAGTGAATACTTCATAAAGCTTGCATGGTTTAATGCATTTTTGTAGTTGTTAGATGGCCTTTTTTTTGGTCTACCCCTTTATCATGACAGCTGCAGTGTGTCATAGACCTTAAATCAACAAAAAGCAGTAGAATATCTTACTCTATTTGGTTGTCAAAGAGCTTCTGTTAAAGCTTGTGTTTTTTAGAGGTGGCTTCCCCATCACACCATCTGGCTTGACTATTTTGAGTCTTAAAATTTCTGTTTGCAGATTTTCTGATCTCAGCAAAACCACACCATGATCACCATGGTTAGGAATTCAACATAATCCTGATACAGAAATTTTGTAGGTATGCCTGGAAGGGAAAAATACTGGCAAAAATAGTAGTATGGTTAAAGAAGAAAATGAAATCCCAAATCCTGATTTACAGGCAAACAAATGGTCAGATATGGTGAGCAGTGATCTGTATGCTGAAGACAACACTCGGAGGCAGAGCAAGTGTAGTGTAGTACAGTCTGCCAAAATTACTTGTGACCTTATTTAGGAAAATGCATTTAAAAGGTGTGAAATGGTTTCCAGTACAGCCTGTGGTTGGGTTTATAGCTTGTTCTACTCATGTCAGAAGCTGGTAGGGAGTTAGAAATGGATTATGGAAAGTTCTTGAGGAGCCTAGTATTTCAAATGATATTTAAAAGTTGAGAAATACTAAAACAACTATAGGAAGGGGTTACTGACCTGTGTACTCAAGCTAGCACTGAAGCAGCAGGTTCCCTGTCTGACTGATGAAAGCTGGACTTCTGACATATCAGTAACAGTATTTCATGAGATACAAAATGCCAATACTTGTTTTTGGCCACTACATATTCAAGAAACCAAAGTACCTCCCACTTTATTTAGGAGATTCTCATTGTCTCAGCACCCGCTGAGTGCTTGACACTGGGAATGAGCCATCAGAAACACTTCTGAAGAAGGAAAACCTTCACAATTTAAAAGACCCAGATAATTTGTCATTCAAACTAAACTAAGAGTCATTCAATTGTAAAGAAAAGTTCTGCAAGTAATTTAATTTCTCAAACTGTAGGGATTTTTAAAACATGGAAATTTGCAGTAAGCTTTGACAACTGGAATTGCTTCATCACAATTTATATTGTTCCATATGCAAAAGGAATAATGTGACCTGCTGGTTTCCAAGATACTGTTTTCAATAGGTTAAAAACATAGCTTATTGAATGTGAGGGTAGGGTTAGAAGCTTGAATACAGCCTGTAGGTCATTACCTTTTCTAATTTACCTAGAAATGTTAAGGTTAAAACTAAAATTTACCTTGTTCTTATCAACCAAGCTGAAAGAATTAACCTTGGACATCTTGAAAAACAAGGGTTTTTTTCATTTTGTTAATTTTGTGTAGAGTCCATTAATGCTTAAATTTCTTCACTCTCCAATGGAATCTGCTAATAACCTTACACAGTGTCAAGAAAAATCACTGGTGCAGAAAGGTGCTTACAAATGGAGTTAAATGTTCTACTAGTTGGTCTTTGTTAAAATAATTGACATCTTGATTTGTTATGTACCAAACCTTCATTTATTTCCCTTTCCTAAATTGCTAATCTACTTTTTTTTTTGTCCATTTGAAAGTCCCTGAAATGGTTGGTGGCAGCTAGGCAAAATTGTATAAAATTCAAGTCCTTTCTTTCTATGTTGGCAGCAGAAGTCAAATGCCTTTCCACACACTAGACCTGTGTATGCTTCCTTCCTGTCACAGTCTTCCCCCCAAACTGCGGAGTTTTCCATTTCATTCTCTAATGGCAAGCTGTTGGTTGGTTGCTTTCACTTCGATTGTGAAGGATCAGAACTCAGTTTTACCAAGTCTCCTCTTGTAAAGGTGGAAATAAGGATTTACATTATCCTTCGGGACCTAGCTGCTCTGATTCAGTAGGTGTCATGATGGGAAACATGGTACTCAGCAGGCCAATAGGCTTTTTTGTTCTGTTTGTTTGAAATGTTTCTTTGGTAGTTAGAAGAGGCAGCGCTGAGGCAGAAGGCCACGATCCCTGGGCCTGACAGAGTAATTCTGCTATTGCAGGACAGGTGCTGTTTTCTGCTCTGCTCTGTATAGCAGGTCACAGTCACTGGTACTTCATTCCCTGGGTTTCATGGCTTCCCTCCTACGTGGAGGTATTGTAGCAGCATTAAACAATTAGGGTGAAGATGTCACCTATGCACATTTGAAAGTGAGGTTGTGTATCCAGCCTAGGAAGACTGAAGCTGTTGGAGCTGTGGCTTATGCAAACTGTATCTGTGTTAAAGTCCATCCAACAATCTCAGACTCCCTGCACAAGTCTGACCAGTGTATCCACAGCAAAACTACATTCTCAATAAACAAATCTACTGTGGTGTGATTGGTGCTGGAGCCCAGTACAGGTGCTCTGCTGTTATAGCTCTGTAGCCTTCAATGTATTCCTAAACTCTTCAGATGAGAAAAGAAGAAAATACGTGTGGTTACTATCTTGCATTACTCTGTTCAGGTTACCCTTATGAATGTTATTTTAGTGTATTTGTTACTTCTTGTGGTGTATTGGCATAGGATTGTGCTCATAAAGGATGTTAAATGTGAAGGCACATAGAGGAGCAATAGTTCTGCAGATAAGATAGGAGCTGAGTCCTGAATATTACAGCTGTGCTTCAGCAAGTTATCTAATTATGTACTTTGTATGAAGTTCATCAGTAATCCTCTTGATTTTATTAGTCAGTAATGAAAAGATAGTATAATTTCAAATATGTTTAGAATTAGCCACATAAGTTAATTCTCAGTTTGCAGACTAATGTTCTAAACTTGCTTGTTCCCCGTAATCTATTTTCCTACTTGCTTGGTTTATTTTTATTTTTTATATTTTACTGTTAATATAATAAATAATATTGTTATTTCTGGACTTTTGGGATTTTGTGTGGATTTTTTTAAGGAGTTTTCAGAAGCTCCCAAATAAAACTCAATGAGAAAAAGATGGAAAATAAAGCCAACCAACCTTTACAAATTAAAGAGTAATTCTAAACCATATTTTACTGCTATGTTCATGTCATCTCTGTCTGGATAAAGAACAAAACTTTGTCATAGAGGACTGCTCTCAAGTTTTATTAACCAGTTTCTTAGTGTGAAATTAATTTCTTCAGGAAGGAATCTAAATCAGTGAGGTGAAAAAATTGATTTTTGTAACACCTTTCACTTGTTGCACTCTTGGTAGTATTACCGTCATTATATTCAGAGTGTTTATAGGTATTATAAAATGTTTAAAACTTGATATATTGAGACCCTTGAAACGGTTTCAGACATTAGAGAATTATACTGAGATTATATTGTTATCCATCTCGTATTTGGCACATGGGTGAGGTGTATAAAGCATGATATGCTTTATTCTTATTATAGGCATAAACAGAACTTTTTTGCCTGACACTGAAGAGCTGATATGTGAGAAACCCCAAGGCTTTGTAACAATGCTGTAACATTAAAGGTAAAATTTGTTTCAGTAGCAGTTTCACAGATATATTGGAAGCCACTAAAAGGTATTTGGAATTGTGAAAGAATTCATGAATTCATAATGTTCAGTGGGAATTTTGCTCCTGTGTTCAACCTACAAGTCTAAGCTACAAGCCCTTTCAGAAAATCCCCAAGAAATTATTAGATGAGATGTATTTCTCCCCTGCAGTGTGTATAATTTTACCTACTGCTTGTATAATATACATGCTAACATGGCAAAATACATTGCCATGAAATAAAAGGACAGCCTAGTGAAGACAAAAAACAGTGAGAAATTGAATCCTAAGACATAGTATGCAGTTCATTTTTAAGTTGTGTGTCTTAAAAATACTTTAAAAACCCCCAAACTCTACATGGTGTGTGGGAGCATGGTTTACACTTTTCTGTAGATGCTATATAGCCAGTTTTGATGTTGACATCCTGTGTTAATTTCAGTGATTATGATTTAAAGATTTTTATTGTAACCTTCTCAGTTTGTAGATATTTCTATTACTTTGGAGCTACTAAACTGGACTTTCTACTTAAAATGTGTCTGCAGGTATGATAAATAGAACATTGAAGGCAGTTCCTTAAACATTTGTATTTGGCCTTGTTTTCAAAGAAGAACAATTTCTGATCCAGTTGTAGTGTTCTAGCTTCAGTTTATTTAACAGTGTCAGATGGACTTGTTCTATCACCCATATCCTCATTTAATAATGATTTATTGCACAATTAGTGTATTTTTGTTGCATTGGAATTACTCATTGAGTAAGTTCTGTAGAGTCTGAAAACTTTATTTTTCTACAAGCCTTAGCTGGTATTTGCAGGAGCAATCTGCCTCACTGAGGGTGAGGGGGAGCTACTGCTTGGAGACCTGAATCAAGGTGCTTGTCATTCAGCAATAGGGGAGGCATGGGGAGAAAAAAAAAAAAAAATCTGTTTTTTAAAGACCAGGTAGTGAACATAAATTTACAGTGTTACTTTGTCTCCCAGAGGCATGAATTAGAGACGCCTTGAAGCTCAAAGAAATCAATGTAACTTATTTCTGGGAGCAGAGGTCTTGTCTAACTTGGCATCTCTTATTTTACTTAAAAATTATGTTTCCATAGCTTCAGGCTGTTAGCAGGGTGCTTCCGCCACTCCTTTCTTGCCAGGCATGTTACATGCAGTATATTGACAGTGTATAACTGAATGCTGTCTCTTATAATGCTATGTCTCTAAGCAGTTATAAATGAGACTTGGAAATGTCTCCTACCTAGCTAAATTTTTTTTAAAGCCTGTATTGTTTGAAAAATAGAGCATTTCAGGGACCAAAGGAGATATTCCCCCAGTGCTCGGTCCATTCAAGTGTCTTCTGATAAGTGCAAATGAGCTCCTGGTAATTTATTTTCTTTCATATTTCTTATACAAGTGAGGGGAAAAAAATAAAAGTAAAATGAGATGTAGATATAAGAAAATATAAGTTATTGCTTGTACTTAGAAACAGATAATATACACTGACTGTAATAGAAGTTTATGTTTTATCTGTCAGTGTTGAGTAATGGTTTCCTTTCCAAATAGGCCTGATAGACTTGTGCAGTTTGTGTATCTTTTTTTTTTTTAATTGGGGGGAAAAAAAATTGCTATTGAACAGCCTTGACTTGTAAACAGTGTTAACAGTTTTACTTTGTAAGGGAGAAGCACAGTAGTGCACTTTATTACTGTGTGTTGTAAACTTTAGAAAACCAGCACTTTTAAAAGGTAATGATAGTAATTTGCTCTTACACAGCGTAGGAAATTATGCTTGGAATAGTATCTTAGAAACTTGGTATGAGATTTCTTGTTTCTGAGGTTTTGCCTAATGTGCAACATTTCTGCTCTTAGAGGTGCATTGCTAATCTGTTCCACCAACAAAAAAAAAGTTTTGGAATGCTTCTATGTAGTGAAAATTCTCACTTAATATGTTGTTAATGAAGCTGTATTTGAGACAGCTAATTCTGTGTAAATTATCACTCCTGTATCTGCTAGGGAAGTGGGTCAGAAATGGGTATTCAGTCATTCCATAGCAGTTAGTGCAGCTCGTGTTTGCTGCATACCAGTGTGTGAGAAACAGATGATGCTCCAATTAATAGTCAAAATTGATAACCTTTGTGAGTGAGAATAATTGAGGGAAGGAAGCTTATACATGTTAACTTCAAGTTTTCAGGAATTTGGTTGGTTTTGGTTTGGTTTGGGGTTTTTTTGTTTTGTTTTTGTTTTTGTTTTTTTTTGTCTAGTTATGTCTCTATCCATTTTTACCTTGTTACCTTTATAAGTCTGGAGAAGACATGCAAAACTCTTAGATTACATCAGTGCATTATCCTGTAATCAGCAAAAATGAAGTTTATTTGAAGAATAAAGGTGTGCATTAACTTCATGAAGTAGGGTTTTTTTTCTCATCTCTAGTAGAAAATAAGATCTGACGTCAGTTTTTCTTCAGCATTGCTTGTTTTTATTTAAAAATCTTGTGATCTTAATACATAACTTATAATCACTTGGGCACAGGCCTTCTGAACTCTTGTGAAAAAAAGGCATATTTTAGTTGTTTTTGTATCATTCTGTATGCCTTTACTCACCTCTGACACTTGTTAGTGGAGTGCTACTTTTTTTCTTATGCTTGAATAATAGCACATCATCTCTGTTTTGCTTCAGTGTTGCAAGGAAAATGAGCAGAAATGAAGCACGTTGCTGCCATGCTATTAGAAGGATATTTGGATTCCCAGGAATTACAAGCAGTGCAATATCTGTGTTCTTCCTGCAATAGAAATGCTACCTTGATTAAAAAATGTTTCCTACAATGAAACAGCTAATTACATTGATAGCACATTATCAGAACGTGTAACTTCAGTAAAGATGCAGCAATAAATCAAATAATTTAATTACATAAATTGAAGCATCTTTGAAAAGTAGGACAACAAGTTGTCTGAGTGTGTTATTTAATACTAACTTAATATCACAAGAGCAAACTAAGACAGGTAGAGTACATAAAAACATTCATTATCTGGATTCATGCTATAGCTTATAATGCTTACTTACAGCTTCTCTTCAAGGGAATTGCTGATAGAAGCTAAAGCATAACATCTTGAATTATTCACAAGTATCTGAATTATGGTGGGTAGACCTAAGTGATACCCAGAAGAGCTTTGATATTCAAACGGGACAAAGACAGCATAGACTTTATAAATTCTCTGCAAGTTGTGGATGAGATTTGAGTCATTCCTTCCTGCACACACTTTTCAAGCTGCAAACTATTGTGCTTCAAAAAAAGAAAATAGTCTAAGTTTTGGTTTAGAGGGCTAGATCTTTATCCTCTTTCAAAGTTATAAAAGAAACCTAACAAACCAAAACCAACCAACCAAAGAATTTAAAATGTTTTGCAAGGAAAGATTTAAAAAAAAAAAAAAAAAAAAGATAACTATAAAATGTTGTCACAATTCCTTTAGAGAAATCATTATCCAACAGCAGCCGGTATCCACTCCTTCCAAGGTGATTGGTTTCAGTACCAAGATACTAAGCCATTGTAAATTTGTTTTGGTTGATGTCCATTTAAGCAAGCATTTCTCTCACAGCCTTCCTAACCATTTCTTTTAAACCCTGTAAGAGAAGAAGGTGATACATTATGCTGCATCCAGGCCAAATTTGGTTATTCCACAGTAGACCAGGTGACTCAGGCTTTGATTTGCTGCTTTTAGCAGGTGAGAGTGCTATTTAGAATCAATTCTTGGTGGCATACTTTTTGATGAGCTGTAAATTGAAGATGATAATTTAACCACTATAGGTGTCAAACACCACAGGGCCCTTGGCACACAGCTGGAAGCTGTGACAGTTACACAGCAGCCCCAGATCTGTGGTTCACTTGAATGACTGTCGGTGGCAGCCTCTTTGCTCTCCACCCATTCCTGCCCAAGAGACTCAGTAGCTGGAGCAAGGGCACCTTCCAAGCACCGTTGGGCTATTTTCTCTTCGGTCCAGAATACAAAGAGCATCGGAGCAGCTTTTGAGGAGGATGAATTAGTTTTGAGAAGATTCTGTTCTCTATAAGTTGCTAATACTGGAGAATGTGTTAAACCAGCAATAACTTTGGCAATAGCAATTGTTCAGATCCTCTTGTTTTGAGGCAGCATGGAGGACAATTTTGAAAAGCATGCACTTTTAGAATTGTTCTGACAGCTTCATCCTCAGTTTGAGTTGACATTACAGCACTTCTGTATCTGCACTAAGAAAAGATACGTGGTGCTTGGTATTAGAGTTGGTCTATTTCTGAGGGGAGGTGATCTTTCTGTAAGGCTCAGTCAGGAACTTTGCAAGGAAGAGAATTTACATTTTATGGGAGCAGAGACCCTTTTGCTTCAGTTATGTATTTCTTTTGAGAAGTAAATGCTGACTTTGAGTGAAGTTCCTGAGAAAAGAACTTCTGCCGAGGATTGAGTGAGAATGGACGGTACTTTGTGCTGTAACAATCATTGGTGTAAGAGCCTCACATGAAGGCTGCCTCCCTGTTCCCTCCCTGTATTGAAAATAGCTATATTTTCTAACTGCATGTTGTATAATTAAAATTCCACTGTGCCACCAACATTTGTATCTTGTGTTCAACAGAACCTCTGATGGTGATCTATGTGAGCAGGCTGATGGAGTCAGACTACCCAACTGAATCCCTTGCACAGGTCTGAGCAGGTCCAGGGGGCTGCAGATTGCAGGTCCAGAGTCTATCCTTTTAGGTTGTAACAAATAGGATTTAGTTTCTTGTAGTGCTGGCTGTCTTGATGTATATGGAATGTAAATGAAACAAAGAAATGGGTTTAAATGTGTAAACTTGGAATTGTTTTGAAAGGCAGTTCTGTAGGAAAACTTGCAAATATGCAGGGGAAAAGGATAAAGTTAATAATGAGAGTTCAGTGAGGTTGCAGTATAAAGAAGCATGGCACAAAGTGAGGCTTGTCATTTTCAAAGGTTATATGGGGAGTAGGAAAAGAAATGGAATAATTTAAATGTGAAAGGCAATGAAATGGAATGAATCAAAGTATGACTAACAAGATGATTTAGTGAGCTGTAGTTAAGCTGGATGCAGTGTGATTTTTAAGGAGTAGATTTAGTAATAAAAATGTAGACGTTGAAAGCAAAGTACAAAATAAGCAAAAGATTCTAAGTGAGGATAATGTTTAGTAACAGTATTTTCATTGTAAAACGTATTAGGCATTTCATTATCATTTCATTAATTTTAAACTCCCTTCTACCTATATAAACATTCAGACCAAGAAAAAAAAAATTGCTAGGTTGTTGTAATGTAAAATAAACATTGAAAGGCAAAAAATAAATAGTGCATGACTGTACAGTGTCACTGTAAAATAAACAATGAATATTTTACTAGGAACTAAGCAATGCTAGATAAAATAGAAGATGAGCAAGACTGAGAGTTTTTAAAAAAAGTGTAAGTATCACCTAGAAGCTTGTTCTCTGTGGTAGACAGAAAATTAAAATAGTCTGGAGTTTATGAAAGGATATTAGCAATGGCCTAATATCCTATCTAATATTAGAAGTATTGGACAGCTGATTAGGTACAATGTTTGAGTGATATGTACCAAGGTTTAAAATCCTTTCCAGTGATTTTTACCTTTCACAGCTGAAATGCAAAATACATGCCATAAACTGTCTGAAATTTGGGCAAGTTGTTAAATGGCTTTAAGTAGTGGATTTCTGTCTCAAAGGATTTGGCCCTGTGAAAACAAAATGTATTTCGTATTTGATGTTGTCCCTTGTTGGATTAGAAAGGCAAAGACAGCGTACATACACTCTACTGTTGTAATATGTGTACTGCTTTACCAGTACCTAATATAGATTATTTTGCTTTTTCATTCGATTCCCACACTAAATGGGATTTTTTTTTTTTTAGTTTTATTTGTTTTTATTTGTAAAAAAGGAAGAAATCCTGATTGAGATAAAGAAAATATTCAAAATGAGTTCTGCACTAAGAATTAGTATGCTGAGCCTGTCAGACTGTGAATCTTTATTATTACTGAGCTTTATCCTTGAGTACATAGCTTGCAATTCAGTTGGAATATTAAGTGTCAGGCTCAAACGCGCTGGTGAAAGATTTGCAGCAGGCAGCCTGTTCCTGTTCCAACCTTTGAAGCCGTTGACCTCTCTCTTCATTGATAAGTGGTCTTATTTCACATATGTCAGCTCACTGGTGTGAAGCTCCTGATGCTGAAAGTGATGGAGAAGGTACCATTACCTGCAGCTTGTGACTTTCGTAGTGAACTAGCAAAGGTTATAGATGAAGAAAAAGATGTGTGGATGTGGCCATTTGAAGTGTGGCAAAAAAATGAGTGATGATTGCAAATCTGATTCTTAACGTAGGTGAAGCACAGCCAGAAAGAACTGTAGTTAAAAAAAAACAAACCAACAAACAGATCTGGAACAAATGGTTCTGTAGGGATGTATTCTGTGTGCCAAAGCTATAGATTGTGTCTTTTATACTTGTGTTTTTTGGTCCTTTTTCCTCTCATGAAAATCAAAATTTAGCGCGAAAAGAAATGCTCTGTAGGTTGTGTTGTTCTTGGGGAAAGGTACTTCTTTTCCTTGACACAGTGATGAATCCTGCTTGCTTCTGAACCTCTCTTAAGTGGTGAGCATTTGTATAACAGTGTGGGATCTGCATGGACATTCTCTATACTATAATTACTAATATTTTTACATTTTGTAGTCATGCTCAGCTGCAAACAGTAAATCTTTTGGAAAGAAAAAGAAGCCTAAAGTTCTCCTGTTTGATGTAAAAGAAGCACTACTTCTTTAGAATTGCAAACCTATTGGAGAAACTTTTTGATTCCTTTCTGATATTTCCTAGATATTTATGAACATCTAAATTTCTTAAGAAATGTAAAAAATTTCCTTTTC
>JAOEGS010012932.1:0-28688 GCA_025447755.1 Corythornis vintsioides | reverse complement strand
GGTTCTGGGAGGTTTTTTTTTTGGGGCACAAAACCCCCTTTATTACCCTTGGCTCTCCCTCCAAAAAAGAAACCGGGCAAGGATTTAAACCCCCCCCGGAGGGGACCCCACCCCTGCCAGGTTCCCCCCCCCCCCCCCCCCCCATTCTTCCCTTGGTTTTGTTATACCATCTTTCCTCTTCTTCCCCATCCACTGTCTCTAGACTAAAATATGAACTTTTCAGATCTAAATGTTAATATCCAAAAGTTTTGCACTAGCCAAAAGGCTGCATTATATAGCCCAGCTGGGGCCGTAACCCGGTCTGAGAGATGTTCAGCTTCCTGCTGGCTGTACAGAATCATTTAGGTTAGAAAGGACCTGTAAGACCTAGTCCAACCACAACCCTTTCTGGGGTGGGGAGTTGAAAGGCCAGTGGAGGCAGATGTGGGGCAGCTGGGCTGCAGGAAACAAGCTGTTTGGAGGCATGTCATGTTATATTAAAAATAAAGTAGGGAAGGCAAAAAAAGACAACAAAGCAACTTGTGCCTCATGTTAAGAGGCCTTCCCCCCCTCCTGCAAGGAGGCATCGTTCTCCTCCCCAGCAGTTCAGAAAGTCCCATAATGTCATCAACAGTTAGAGCATCGGCAGCGTGGGCACATGTGGAAGAGGTAGAAATGTCTGCAGGGGTCCAGCTGTTCTGCCAGCACTGCAGAGATGGCAGATCCAGGGGATGGGACAGAAGGGACTGTGTTGGGCCAACCTGCTTGTGCCCTGCCCCTTAGTGCTTCATCCAGCATTTTATTTATTAACAGAGAATATCAGGTTGGAAATGACCTCAGAGATCATCTGTTCCAACCTTTCCTGGCAAAAGCTTCAAGCCCAGTTGCAATTTTAACATTACTCATGAATCTGTCTCCTGGGTGAGAATGGTGGGTGGGGAGCCCCAGATGAACTCACTGAGGCCAGGGTTAAAGCTCCTGTTGGCACCCAACCCAGCAGGATAAAGCCCATAAGGGCAGTGGGATGTGGTTTTGGTGTGTCATGGCAGGGTGATGGAGCATGAGGCATGTGAAGAGCAGGAGGGATTGGACTGATTCCTGCAGGAGGAAGGAAGGTGGAAGAGGCAGCCAGAAGCTACACTGGAGGTGATGGGGCACAAAGGAAAGCTTGTGCCCTGGGTTGAGGGTAGGGTGGGGTATCTCCATCCTTGGAGCTGAGCAAAACTGGACTATGCAGGACCCCAGGGGACCCAGTCTCTAACTGGTGTCAGCCTAGTTCTGGGCAGGAGTTTGGACTTTGAGATCTCCAAAGCCCTCCCCAGGCTCAGTTTGGGATAGACAGTGGCTTTTTGCTCATTTTCACTCCCTGTTAATGGATAAGAGAGGGAAGATCATCTCTCTGCAGCCTAACCAGGCAGGACAGTGTTGATTAGAGGTGGGACATTTTTTTTCTCTCTAAACCATTGCAGTTCTTAGTGTGGATGAAGTTACTCAGTTATAGGAAGGAGCACCTTGCACCAGTGTGGTGTGTTGTTTCTTCTCTAGGAACAAGCTCTGCTGAGACCAGGATGGGTGTGTGGGTGGCTCTTTGTGCTGTGGCAGAGATGCAGTGATGCTTTTCCTCCCCTGGAGCAGTTAAAACCTTTCTGTGGTGTGCCAGGGCAGATCCAGGCACCCTTTATCCCATGCTGTGGTGTGTGGCCTGGGCTGACCCTGCGAGAGGAACAGGGAGTTTCCAACTTTGCTTAAACATAAAAGTTAAAACACAGGAATGTGAGCCCAGGGACTCTGGATGTGGGGCTGTGGTGTTTGTGTGCACTCATTAGGATTCTTCTGCTATGGAGACTGTTTTGGAAGATGAGCAGCCCAGACCTCAGCTAGGGGTGAAGGACTGGTGCTCATTTTTGGTGCTCTTTATCACTTGAAAAGCAGAAGCAAAATGCAGGCAGGGAAGAAAATACTTGACTTTTATTATAAAGCTTATTATAAAGAGGATAAAAAAGACAAGAGAAAACCCTATCAGCCTTGTGGAACAATGTGCTGCCCTTTGCATCTAGGGGAGAGCTAAAGTGATAGTTTTGTCTTTGCTTGAGATGGTAAGAGAGCTAAATGCTGCCCTATGACCAATTATCTGGTTTATCTGGGAAGAACTTGTCCCTGCAACCTCATTATGTATAGAAGAAGCTCCTTTTTTTAGGATCACATACATTAAAGGGACACTGTTGAAAGATTTTCTGTCCTCAGATATGGTATAAAGCTTATTTTGAAGCTTACTTTCCCCTTCCAAGGGAGAGGAGTTGCAGTCACAGGATAACTTGGTGTTTACTTTGGTGCCTCAGGGAGCAGGGTACGGACTGGAGGATCCAGATAATAACCATTTTCCAGGCAAATTTAAGCACAAAAAGCAGATGTTGACAATGTTTTAATGAATCTCACTGAAAACCATCATCTTGTCAGCCCTCTCCTGGCTGGTTGGCAGCTGGCAGCACACCCATGGCACCCGGGGGCTGAGCTGGGATCAGGGGGCTGATGTGGGTCCCCAGGCAGAGCTGCTTTGGCAACATAAACCACTATTTATAGGGAGCCGAAGTTGTTATTTTTCCACATACACACACAAAAAATAGTCACATTCATTTCGGTTCCATTTCAAAGGCAGGAAGAGACCATTTGCCAAACTGACAGAGGCAAAATCAAGAGGGAAAATGAGATTGTTGTTTTTAATGCTTCCGGAGGCTCGGTGCTGGCGGTGGAAGGCGGGTGGGTCCGAAAGGAAACGGCTGGATTCTCAACAGTGTCCTTTGAAAGGTTGATTTGATAGGCTGGACCTGAACTTTTTTTCTCACCAACAACTAAATAAGGCAATTTCAGAGCTTCTGCTGCCTAGAAATCATACGAGCTGCATATCTCGCCAGGCCAGAGACAACTGGAGGTCAGGAGACAACCTTGTACGCTATTTCAGTGTAGCCGTGTCAAGGGTTTGAACACAGGTATGAGAACAGAATTGAAGCCTTTTGTTGTAAAGGTGCAGTATCCCTGGAGTGTTACAGCCTCACAGATGGAGCTGGGAGAAGCTGTTATTACCCTTGGTTTGACAACCCCTTTTTCACACACCAGCCTGACTCCGTTACTCCTTTTCCCCTCGCTGGCAATGTTCAGTGTCTGAACATGGCGTGGCTAGGAGAGATGCAAAATTCCCTACCTAAAATGAAACCAGAATCCACCAAACCAAAAGCAGCGGGGGAGGCACGTGGCATGCCTTGGGGGTTTTAAAAACAAAGTGTGCTTTGAGAAGAGAGTTTATCAGCTCCTGTTGGCTTCTGAAAGGAGCGAGGCGCTGAGATTGGAGCAGCCGAAAGCTCTGCTGCGTTGAGCAGCACGAGCTGGTGTGCCCAGCCCTGGAGATGCAGGGGAGGAGATACTGCACCTTTAGTCACTGTATGCCCAGGGCCAGGTGTATTTGAGCAGAAAAAAAAAAAATGCAAACTTTTGTTAAAAATTCTGAACTGTTTCTACTTGTGGGTATTTTTATCCCATTCTCTCTATTTCTAGACAGTGGAAGCTCTGCCTCTAACCGGGCTGGGGATTCTACTTGGGGCTCAGGACAGGTATGTTGTGAAACAAAACAAACCAATTAAAACAAACAAACCCCCCCAAAAAAATCAGAAAAAAAACCAAAACCCAAAACAACCCAAACAAAACCAAACAAAGCAAATCCCCTCCCAAACCCAACCAAACTGCAGCCTGCTGGCAGATGTGTGTGTCTGACGTGGCCTATCACCGCTCGCCTTATAAATGCCTTTTTGTTTTGTTTGTTTTGTTTTTTTTTTTCTTTTGCTTATTGCTAGAAACAGATTGAAGTTGTTAAGAAAGGGCCAAGGTGTGAGTGCTGCTGACATGTACAGGTGGAAGCTTTCCTCCCATGAACCCTGCAGCTCTACATGTACCACAGGTAGTTATAAGAAGCAGCCAAATTCTGCACAACCGCTGAAATCACCTGGTGTGTGAGTCACTTTTATGTCTGTTAGGGATGGGAAGGTCCTGGTGCTGTGTAGGGGATCTTGTGATCTCTGGAGCTTGTTTAGCACAACCCCTAATCTGCTCTGCCTGGGTGCAAAGGCCAGGGAGAGGAGTTGGGGGCTGAGAGCCTGGCAAAGCCCACCAACCTCAGAGGTGCTAGTGCCCAGTGTCCATCATCCTGCAAAACACCCTCCCTCTGGGAGCTCTAAACACTGCCTTTGCTTCCCAGCCCAGCAGGGATGTGATGGGGCTTGACAGGATTCCCAAACATGTGCTGAGTCTCAGCATATGGCCTCCCTTTTTTTTTTTTTTTTTTTTTTTTTTTTTTTTTTTTTTTTTTTTTTTTTTTTTTTTCCTTCCTCCCCTTTTTGATCTCCTCATTCACAGGGGTTTGAAAAGCTCAGCTGCTTCCCCACAGAGTGAAATTTTGAAGATTGTTCAGCTCTGGCAGGAAACAAAATAGCATTTGGCTTTTTGATTTTTGTTTTGTTTCTCCCACTCCTTCTACCTTGGAGCCTGATCTCGGCTGTGAGGGTGTAAATCTGGAACAGTGATGTAGATGCCAGGGATATAAAAACCAAGATTGTATTATTTCTGCAGAAATTCCCCCCTTTTTGTTCCCTGAAAAGCTTCAAGCCACCTGCTCTCTCCTCCTTTACCCCTTGGTTAGGGGGTCCTGGCCCCTGTGAGCCCATCACTTGTGACAATGCCCCTGTGCTCGCCTGCACCATCCCTGAAATAATCCAGACCCCCACGGTGCTTCTGAAATTAGAAAGAAGGAAAAAAGTAGGAGAGAGGAGATTGTAATCTAAAGGACATCTCTTTAAACCCTTGCATTTGCTCTTATTTTTTTTGAGCATTTGTTCTCGTCCAGTGAACACATGCCCACAATGTGCTGACAGCAGGAGCGTCACAAGCTGTCCCTTCCCCCAGAATCTTATCAGCCACATGTTCTGGGGCATTTTTGATTTCTTGAATTCCTTCTGAACAAATTTCCCCCTTGATCAGGCCAGGCTGCTCTGCCCTGGTTTGCAGATAGCAGAGAGAGGTTTTACTTAAATTTCTGCTTTCTCGTTGCCTTTTCTTAATGACATATCGCAGAGAAGCACTACCACGTCAAGAGCTGTAGAGCTTTTTTTAGTTTCATGTAAACCATATGTTCCAGAGAGCTGCAATTCTTGTTACCTGTAGCCAGAGCAGCCTCCTGGTCCCCAGCCAGGTCCCAGAATGGACTTCACAACATTTACTCTGGCAAGATGGGCTGTGGGGGAAAAGATCTGGGACTGACGACAGTGGCTGCCTGTGCTCTAACCAGGGGAGCAGGAGGGGCAGGTGCCTCATTGTAAAGTCCTTGGGAGACCTTCCTTGGCCTAGAGTGCTGCATGAACCTGGGGGGCACCTGAGCACAAATGGGGTGCAGTGTGTATAGAGGCAGTGGGTGGATTGAGTGGGTTGGGGACTGTTTTCAGTGGCCTCCACTCACAAGCCCTTGCTGGTGGCTGTGAGGCAGAGGGAGATGCTGAGTAGACTTGTTGTCCTGACAGTTTCCTATAAAAAAAGTGTTAGTCATCTATTGATCTTGGTGACAAGCCCTGGCACGGGTGGCCATGCCCACTTTGGAGCTGGCCAAACTCAGCTGCACTGCATGTGCTGGTTGGGTGGCCACCGTGGTCCTCCCCTCCCAACAGCATCCACCCCATGGGCCAGAGAGTCCAACTTGCTGCTTTTCCACTGGGAGAAAGTTTTGGAAAATGCAGCTCAAAAGGAAAAGAGAAAAAGAAAAAAGACTTTGGCTGTCCAAATCACCAAGCATCCTCTGTTGTATGTGTGTATTCTCTTTGAAACTAGGAGTGATGTCCACATATGCGATGTGTGTTCGCTATGATGGGATCGAAGTGGATGATACGTACTGTGATGCCATGACCCGTCCCGAGCCCATCCATGAGTTCTGTGCTGGGAGAGAGTGCCAGCCAAGGTACCACCTCACCAGGGCACTCCTGGGGGGGCTCCGTGCTTGCTCTGCCGTGGATGTGTTTGGGGGAGGGGGTTGGTGTGGATTTGGTGGGGAGGGCAGCAGGGATGGCCCGTAGCATCCGTGTCCCTCCTCCCCTCGGTGTATCTGCCTAGGATGTAGCAACACTTTCCTCCTGAGTGCTTTAGCTCAAGCTGCCAGGTTACCATTTCTGTCAATGCTGGTAGAATTTGCACCTGGAATTCCCATCAAGTCTGGCTTTGAATAATATGGGCAATATCGTGCCCTGACTGGAGCATGGAGGAACATGTATGTGAACTAGTTGAAGATGGCCAGGCTTGCAAACTGTGCCATGGATCCAAACCTCTGGTCCCTTCAACATCCCAAACATTGCTGAGGTTTGCTTGTAGCAGGCTGGTGCAGGGGAGGGCCCATGCTGGAAGCCCTTCAGAAGCTTTCTTTCTGATGTGGCTCTTTATCAGCAAAGTGGCTGCCATCCAGAACCAGGCTATGCGGTCCAGGGCAGGTCTGTGGAGGGTTTGGAACACATGCTTGTTGGAAGATATGCAAGGAACAGCAACTCTGGGCAGGATAGACAGGAGGAGGGCTGAGATGGTGTCAGCCCAGGGACAAGGCATAGGGAGCAGTAAAGCTGCCTGGTGCTTGCCCTGGCACTTGTGAACACTACAAAGCAAGACTAGAGTGATGCCAATAGCTGGTCCCTGATGTATGTTTGCTTTCACCTCGGGTACTTGTGAAGAAGGATGGGGAGGAAAGCACGTGCCCTTTGCAGTGTAAGCTCTCATTGAATCTTGCCAGTTAAGGCTGAAAAGCTGCAATTGAGGCAAGAGAAGTGTGGGTAGGTGGATGGTGCTACTGCTGGGAACATACCTGCCCTGCAGACACCGTGGGGACTTTGATCTCTGTTCGCTTTAACTTTGTAATTTTTAGCACATGCATTAGGTCTCTTTTCATGCTTAGATTATCCCACTGATCTTTTATAAAACCATCCCTCTTTATAGCTGTGCTGCTGCAGCTCCATGGGCTTGCACTGTAAGAGAGAAGAGCTGCTCTGTGATTTACTGGTGATTGCAGCTCAGTGGTGGGGAAACCAAGGAGCTGCCAGGAGCTCAAACAGGGCAGCTGAGCACATTCACTAGTGCTTAGACAGGCAGGATGCTGCCTGGGCTGGCAACACCTTTCCAACAGAAAGGACTAAAAATTTTGCCTGATCTGGATGGGAAAGACCTTCTGAAATTAGGTGGCACCTCTAAATATGTGACATCTCCTTACAGCTCTGGGTTGTGCCTGGAGCCCCATGTGAGCTGTGAGGCTGGTCTGCAGCTGGGGATGGAGAGTGGCAGCACTAGAATGTGGATTCTGATTTGTTTAGATGTGGATGTTTCTAGCTTATTCTGCAGTTCAGAATTGCTCCAATGTTACCATACTGTAAAAATCTGGACTTCTTATGTCTTTTCCCTTGGTTTACAAGTTGCTCCTCTTTTGTAATGTCAGGACAGTAGTGTCAGGGGACAGTAAGGGGCAGGCAGCATCTCAAAGCAGATCACAACTCTTCAAGCCCATCGCATGACATCAGCGGCATTAGACTGATGGAGGTACATGAAGGTCTGTCCCATCAGGGCTCAGACAGCTCTGTGTGACATTATTGCTGGGATTTGCAGGGTGATGGATGGCTGGGTCCTCTCTGAGCTTTAGCTGATTGGAAAAAAAACCCAGCAGGTATCAAACATGGGCAAAAAGCACAGCAGAGAAATGTGCTGGTACTCACGGGTTCCAGACAGGGACTGTGCAATCCCTGGGTGACAAATGGTCTGTGCCTCCCTGTGCCAGTGCCCCATTCCTCTCAGCAATCTGGTTTTAGCATCCAGTGCTGCAAGCTCAGATCCCCTGGGTGAAATCACCCTGTCTGAATAGACCCCATCCCATGGGAAAAGCGCTCTCATGCTCACAGCCTGACCACAGCTCATCCCTGTCACAGACACCTCCCTCCAGCTGGGAGCAGGAAGGGTTGTCCTGTGGGCTGCTCTGGCCCCATGCCAGCCATGCCCAGCACCATGGTCCCTCTTGTGTCTGCAGGTGGGAGACCAGCAGCTGGAGCGAGTGCTCCCGTACTTGTGGGGAGGGTTACCAGTTCCGCATCGTCCGCTGCTGGAAGATGATCTCTCCAGGGTTCGACAGCTCCGTCTACAGCGACCTCTGTGAGTCTGCCGACATCACCCGGCCGGACGAACGCAAGGTCTGCAAGAACCCGGCCTGTGGGCCCCAGTGGGAGATGTCTGAGTGGTCCGAGGTAGGTCCCCTGGGGCTGCTGGACTGGCAGTGTTGGGAGGGAGGGAATGTGCCCGAACTTCTCTGTTCCTTTCCTGATTGAAACTCATCCATGGCCATCAGAGACCCTGCCTTTTAGGATGCCAGTTGCAGTCATTCTTCTTTTTTCCTCTTAAACGAAGCCTTGGTCCTCTTCAGGATGGGGAAACTGCTGCCATTAGTCACTCTCAGTGTTTTACTGCATATAAGGTGCTGGCATTGCCCATGGATAGAGGACAGGAACTCATACCTGAGATCCTCCCATCATTACTTGCCTGCCAGCCTCCTCAACCTGCAAGGTGCCAGGGAGGAGATCCCCCCCTCACACATGAATTATGGCCCCCTAAACTTCCCTTCCTCACCTCCAGCTTACTTTCCAAACTTTGGATGCTTAAGATTTAGCTGATCAAGGTGCTGGAACATCTTGTTTAGACTGTGTTTTTCTCAAAGGTTGGACCAGATGATCCTTGAGGTCCCTTTCAACCTGGTATTCTAAGATTTTGTGATTTGATTTTCACCTGGAGAATTAAACTTTTTCTGAACTCTGCTTTAAGTAGATCCCTATAGCAGTTGGAAGAGGGTTTGAAGCTAGTCTGGGGACACTGCAGTGCTGCTCTTGTTTCCGCTCACTGGTCTACTTGGGAAAACAAGTTGTGTCCCTGAATTAATTTCCAGGCACAACCAGTGCTCCCACATCTCTCTTGCAGATACAAACCCCCTGAAATGACCAAACCAGTGCCACCTCCTTGGAGAGCTGGGGCTAGTCTCTGAGCTTGGGTGGCTGGATTTACACTCAGAATGGGGACCCAGTGTGACTCACAGTGAGCATGTGAAACACATGTGAGGGGGGATATAATTGTTCCACTGCACTGCTAGGAAACAGCCCTGGCTCTTCAATGCCTCCTGGAAGTGGGCGTGTAGGGGGAGAGGGACACTTGGGGTCTGTGCCTGTCTCTGAGCTTACCCAGGAGGCCTCCACCAGTTATGGGAGCAGCTGCACATGGAGTGTGGCATCTGTGCCCTGGAGCCCATGAGTTCCTTGACTCTGAAAAGAAGAAAATGCTGTTCCTGCTCCCAAATCAAGCCCAGATCTCTTGTAAGCAAAAGCAATCTGAGCTCTTTGGTGGGTGCAGACCTGCCTCATGCTTTACAGCAGAAGGGATCAGACTTTTTTTCCTGGGAGGCTCCCAAAATGCTTCTTGACGTAATTTAACTGTCTCATTTCCTCTGCAAGCCTGAGTGCACTGTTTCCCTCAAGATGATAGAGGGGCTGGTCCATTCCCTGGTGTTGCAGGACATTTTGACTTTCCCAGCTGGGGAGAGAGGTGCTCCCTGCACATGTTGGCATGTTATTTTGACTGGCATAGCAGACCAGAGTGGCTTATTTTACAGCAATCCATATTCTCCAGCATGTGTCAGGGACAGATTGCTTGAGACAGTCCTGGAGTAGTTTGTTCTTAGCCAGCAGCAAAGTTAATCTCGTTTGGATCCCATCTGAAGTAGGATGCCAAGTTGGATGGGGAAATAGGCATTAAAAAAGGCACATTTCAGGAATCTGAGGATTAACATATCAGCACAGTGTGTCTGAGCACTGTGCTGTTGACACTTCTCCCTGCTTTACGTTATGCACGGAGCAAATGTGTGTGTGTGTGTGTGTGTGAGACTGTAGTAACTCAAATCCTCTTCTAAATAATGTCACCGGCCTGCACGCTGCCAAATTTATCCACAGCATAAAAATCTCTGTTGTGCAGTTTGGGGAAAACATTCTCCAAAGAGGTGGAAAGGAGTTGGCTGTTTCTGGGAAGGAGGCGAGGGAGATCTCACCCTGTCTCCAAGTGACAGATAAAACTTTTCAGCCTTTGTTTTTCACCCTCTGGCATCACCCAGCAAAGTGCTTGTGCAGCACCCAGGCAGGATGGAGCCTTCCTCCACCTTAACCTGACTGCTGAAGGCCCTGGAGGGTTTGGAGGAAGAGGGGTGGCTGCTTCATGGATTGTTTTACCCAGTCCCCTATGCGTTGTCAGTGTGTGTTTTTAGAGCTTCATGTTAAAAATGTGGAGAAACACCCCAGAAAGCAGCTCCTGTTTGCCACCCTGCTGATGCCACCCCCTGTCCCCTCTCGCCAGTGCTCGGCGCGGTGCGGGGAGCGGAGCGTGGTGACCCGGGACATCCGCTGCTCGGAGGAGGAGAAGCTCTGCGATGCCAACGCCCGGCCCCTGGCCGAGAAGAACTGCACAGGGCCCCCCTGTGACCGGCAGTGGACTGTCTCCGACTGGGGACCGGTGAGACCCCAGGGTGGCCGGCAGAGTGGCCACCACCACCATGCAGTGCAGCTGGCCCCGGTGACAGGCTTGCCTGAGTCTCCAGCGCTGGGAGTTTTGGATTCATCCTCCCCAGCAGCTCCCAGCTCTGACAGATTTCCAGGCAGCTTCTTTTTACTTTGTCCCCTTTTTTGCCTCTTCCTTTCCCCACCCCTCCGTTTACCTCTTCCATCCCCCTCTACCTGCCTTCCCCCTTTTTCTCTCCTTTCATAATTCTGCTCGAGAAGACCCCCTCTCCATCCCAAGCTATTTTTACCCAGGTTTTGATACATTAGCATCAGCTAAAAATAAGCAGTTTCCATGGCAGCAGCAGTGCTGCGACACGCGGGCCGGCTCCGCAAGAGCGGCCGCAGGTTTGCCGGGGAGCACTTGCTGCCTGCACCCCTGCTCAGGGTGGTGCCTGCTTGGCCCTTGGCAGTGTGTGTGGGGGAATATTTGCAGCCACTTGCTTGGTTCCCTTTGCCCTGACCTCTACGTGAGCCACCCTGGGGTTCCCCCATTGCAGTTCTGCCCTGGGAGATGCCAAGTTTTGCTCAGCATTGGCTTGATGGGTAGGGGGGATGTTGGCTGTGGTGAGGCTGCCCAAGAGGGATGTGCTGAGCTCCCCCGCAGCTATTTTAAGCTGAACCCCAGATAATCCCTCCATAATTGGTGGTAGGTGGGGTTGGGGAGGTGGCAGAGCCCCGTGAAGGGGTCCCCATCTCTGTTGTGGGGATGGGGACAGAGCCACAGTGCCTTCTCTGCCGTTCACCACCCGCCATGCCCGGTGCGGTTTCAGTGCAGTGGCGGCTGCGGGCAGGGCAGGATGATCCGACACGTGTACTGCAAAACCAGCGACGGGCGGGTGGTGCCCGAGACCCAGTGCAACCTGGAGACAAAGCCCCTGGCCATCCATCCCTGTGGGGACAAGAACTGCCCCTCGCACTGGCTGGCACAGGACTGGGAGCGGGTAAGTACAACCCTCCCTGGGCTGATGTTTGCTTGGAGCTGGGGCTTGGTTTTGTGGGATGATGACCCTATGGTGGGGTCAGGTGAGGTGTTGGGGGTCACGAGTCAGGCTCACTCATGCCCCCCACAGTGCAACACCACGTGTGGCCGGGGTGTGAAGAAGAGGATTGTGCTCTGCCTGGAGATTGTCAACGGCAAGATCAAGACCCGCAACCCCTCCGACTGTGACATCACCAAGAAGCCTGTGGAGGAGACAACGTGTTTCGAGCGGCCATGCTTCAAGTGGTACACGACCCCCTGGTCAGAGGTGAGAGGGGAGGGAGCTGAGGGCAGCCCAGGGAACCCGTGGATGGTAGATGTTGGGGAAAATGCCCTACCTTCAAGATGCACTTGTCCTGAGTATGTGGTGACCAGTCCTCTCATACCAAGGGCCTGCAGAACACCCTGAGGATATGGGCAAACCTCTGCAGGACACAGCCATGCACTGGCAGTTCGTGCCATGGTGCAACTGGGCAAGGAACTGTGAAGAGCTGTGTCCAGCTCCCTGTGACCCCTCCCTGCCTCAGCTTTCCTCCTCCATGCTCCAGGCACCTTGTTTTGTTTATTCTTGAGAACTGTCCTTGCAGCCTATAATTAGCCAAAGCAACCTTGCTGTAATCCCAGACTGATGAGGCATCCAAAGGGCAGCAGGCAGCGAGTGCCAGGCCCAGGAGCAGCTCTGCAAACTCCATGTCTGATGTACAGAGATGCTGACTCTGTCTCATGACTGGGGTGCTGGTATTGAGGGGGTCTCATGGCCTCGGTGGGAGCTGCAGTCACCCTGGTACCACAGCTGGTATGGGCAGGGTCAGCTACTTTGCAGCTCAGAGCAAGAAGCAGTGGGATGAGGGAGGATGGCAGCACCAAGGGGTGGGAGAGCATCCATGTGTCCCAGGGCAGAACCCACTGCTGGTGGCCAAAGGTACTGACAGCAAAGATGGAACAAGGAAAAGGCCAATGGTGTTGGGTTGAGACATGACATTCAGCCAGTGAAAGAGCTCACCCCCCAGTGCCCTAACATCTCCAGCGAGCACATTTATTTATTTCTGATTGATTTAGCAGGTTCTGGCTTAGCATAACCCCCCCCAGCAGTAGGGTCTCACCTCACCCCTCCTCTCTGTTCCCCAGTGCACAAAAACCTGTGGCATCGGTGTGAGGATGCGGGACGTGAAGTGTTACCAAGGCAAGGATATCGTCCGGGGCTGTGACCCCCTGGTGAAGCCAGTGGGTAAACAGACCTGTGACCTGCAGCCCTGCCCCACGGAGCCCCCAGGTGAGCCCCACCACTGGCAACACCCCCCAGGCACTTGCTTTCCACCCATTTCTCCCTCACCTAAGCAGCACCACCTAGCATCTCAGCTTCCACAGACCCCCAGTTTGATCATTATCCCAGGCAGGACATATAGGCGACAGCTCTCCCTCTATGCCCAAGTAAGAGGGCACTGAGCAGCGGCTATTTTTGGAGGTGACCCCCTTAAATTAAAGGGACAGCTCAAAAGAAGCATGGTCTGACCTTAAGATAAAAGGGAGCTTTGGAGAGCTGACTCGGGTGCTGCTTCTGTGTGGTTCCAGCTAATGTCAAGGAATTTTCATCTGTGCCATTATTTTAATGATTTTTGGTTTCCAAATGTCCTGCGGGATTTGTAACTATCTCGTTATCTGACTCGTCTGCTGGCTCAAAGCCCCTGTGATCTTTAGTGAACACGCGGTTCTAATTCCTTAATAGGATTTGGGAATAAGGACAGGATGGAAGAAAAGCATGAAAATGGGAGACAGATTTGGGGCTGGCTCCTGGCTGGGCTCTGGACCCACTGGGTTTAGCTGATCACTGCAGGGTCTGGGATGTGGCATGGTGCTTATGAGGTGCCTCATGGAACCCTTGTAGCAAGGTGCCTGCTCCAGGAGCAGCCTGATTTCATGCATGCTATGGATTTTAAGCAATATATATACACATATAACTGTAAGTCTTATGGGTTTGAAGCAAAATATTGCTGTGAGGGGTTCTGGGAGTGTTGAAATAGTGTCTGGCCTCCTCCCTCCCTCCAGCAGCTCACTTGCCCCAGACTTCTGCTGGAACACTGCTGAATTCCTATTCCCTTTCTCAAATAGCCTTTTTGGGGCAGAACTTGTGCATGTGCTGGGGTCACCCTCTGCCCTACCATGGGAGGCCCTTGGCTTGAGGATTGTTCAATGCCAGGCTCTCTTGGTAGCTCCAGCAAACCCTAGGCAACTTCATTTGAAAGGGAAAAACTGGAGTTTGGGGTAGGTCTGGAACCAAATAATCCAACCACATAATTAAACCATTCTATCACTTCATGATTTTTTAAATCTTTCTGTTTCTTCTTTTCCATATTGCTGCCTTTTGCCTCTTTGCTCCAGATGACAGCTGCCAGGACCAGGCAGGAACCAATTGTGCTTTGGCCATCAAAGTCAACCTGTGCAGCCACTGGTACTACAGCAAAGCCTGCTGCCGCTCCTGCCGTGCACCCCACTCCTAGTGCCTGGCACCTGACAGCATCCCCGGGCTGAGCCAGTGCTCCCAAAACCATTTAGGAGGCACAACACATCCCACAGGCTGCTGTTAAGGACATTTTGGGGTTGGGGGTTTTGTTTGTTTATTTGTTTGTTTCCCCCCCCCAGTGCAGAACTCTCCTCATCCCCCTGTGGTTTGGTAGCCAAGCTGTTACCCCTGTGCCTTGGTAGCCCCCCCACCCCATATCAGAGCTGTACATAAAGTCGTGTATATTTGATTCCCCCCCAGCCTCAGACACACACGTGTGGTTCACAAGGTCTTGTCCTTTTGGTTTCTTCTATGCAAGTTTGGGGTGACGAGGGGAAGGTGCAGACTCGGTGAAGTGCAAGTTTCCCTTCTCAATGTAGGGGAGTGGGTGTCTCTCTCCTGGGGTACCCCTGAGACCTGCATGCTCTCCTTAGCTGCATTTAACCTGCTGGGGGAAGTTGATTATTTTCATTTGCTAAATTAACTCAAGCCCAAGCCCATCCCCCTCCCCCCCTTTTTTTTTTTTTTTTTTTTTTGTAATATGTAGGTGTATACTTTCTCAGAGAATTTTATCTTATAATCAAATGTTAGTTCTATATTCCACACTTCTCCCCCCAACCCCAGTAAGGCTGACATAATGTATATAATATGGAAACATAACTGCACTTTATATCACAAAAAAAAAGACGTGCTCTTTTTTTTAATATATTTGTTTACAGACAGTGAACTTTATCCATATAATCATTAATTTGTACTCATATGTATATTTTAATAAAATTGTCATATTTATGGTGGTATCTCGTTTTATTCTTCGGTTTGTAGTGGGCTATGAACTGGCTGGGGCCTGTGGGGAGCAGAGCAACTCTAAGTTGGGAATTTCAATTGCTCAGACAGTGATGCAAGAAACAGTCCCAGCAGTGAGGGAGCCAGGGGATTGTGAGACCCTTGCTTGGGGTTAGGTGCCCTTTGGGGTTATGTGTGTGACTTTAGGAAATGCAACTCAGGAGTCTGTGAGGAAAGAGGCTGGATAGGGTGCCAGCAAAACAAGGGCCTTTCTATGCCCCCAAGGGTTGTTGTTGCTCTATGTTTCAGCTGGTGAGACTCCCCAAGGCCGGGCTGAAGGCTTCTCACCATCCCCAGTACCACTATGTGCACCCCAGTTACTGCTGCACTGCAGCAGGGAAACTCCTGTGAAAGCTTTGCAAACATCACCCAGTGTTTGAAGATGTAGGGACAAAAAGGTCGGGCTCAAAACCCATGTCAAAGTAGTTTATTTCTGCCCACTCCTCCCCCACCCCCCACATGATTCCCAAAAGTCCTGTACAACAGATCACCAGGTGAAAGTCAGTGAAAAGCCATTTGCTTAGTTTCCAAGCTACATGGGAAGGAAAAAAAAGGGGAAAAATAGATGAAGACTGGCAAGAGAAGTATGGTCACGAGGAATGCAAAGAGAAGGGCTCCATGTGTGGAAAGAAACCTGGTGAGAACTGTACAAAGGCCCAGGGCCCAGGTGGCTGCTGGCCCCTCCGGAGCAGGGACATCACCCTTCTGGGATGTGGCACCATGGGGACCAAGCCCGGAATATTAAACATGTACAAAACCAAACCCAGCCAACCCCCCACCCCCTGCCCTCTCCCAAACAGAACACCATCCCCACCCCCCCGAAAGTCAAAGATACTCATTTGTTGTAAAGACTGACTTGGACTTCAAAAGTTTCCCTGTGGATTTAAAAGCCCTCGTGGTTAAAAGTGAACTCTCCGGCTGGGCTGTGTGCAGTGTGTGGGAGCCAGTGGGGCTGAAGCTGCAGCTTCTTCTTTCCATTGTGTCTTTAGAAAGGAAATCTGGCCCAGAGCACAGTCCTGAGGCCGTGAGGGTCCCTTCGCAGCCAGTCCGTCCTCCGCCGGCCGTCCCCAAGTCCAGCCAGACCCTTTACACCTGAATAATGTGCAACCCGCAGGGAGGAGGAGGAGGTTTTATCAGAGACACTGGGAAGTATTGCAGGGTCAGAGGGGAGAAACCAGAGCATGAGACCTCACAGCAGCACTGCTGCCACAGGGGATTCCTCTCCCCAGGAGCTGAATTACCTACACGGTGGCCAGTTCCATGCCCACTGCTCTGCCAGTGCAGCCCTGGCCGGAGCTGAAGCAGAACTGGTGCCACAGCCCTGGCCAGGCTGCTGTAAATGGCTTGGTGAAAAATGCGAAAGGGGCAGCTTTGCCTGAATCTGAAGTGTTTTGAGATGTTCCTGGATGGGGAGAAAGGGTCATGGGTAGTTTTTTTTAAACAAAGCATAAATACATGTTAAAATGTGCATGCAGTGGGGTGGGCACAGACACAGTCATACTCTTGCACACCCAGCCCTCAGTCACAAGTCACATATGGCATTATTTGGAGCAGGGGATGCTGGTTATTCAGAGAGGTGGTGCTGGGTGTATCCCTCCATCCGAAACTGTGCTGTGTGGGAGCTCTAAGGCCAGGCTGTGCAATGGGTTTGCAAATCCACACCCCTCACCCCTCCAATCCACCCCAGCTCCATCAGGGGGACCCTGGGGGGTGGTGTGTCTCCAGGGCCAGGATGTGCACCCACTGGCCATCCCAATCCTGAGGGGATCATACCTGTCACCCAGGAATAAATGATCAACTTGAGGAGTGAGGTGGCCTAGGAAGGGAGCAGGGCTATGCACACACACACACACACACACACGGTTACAGTAGAGGATCATGGAATCATTTCAGTTGGAAAAGACCTTTAAGATCATCGAGCCCAACTGTTAACCCAGCACTGCCAGGGCACCACTAAACCATGTCGCTCAACACCACATCTCCACAGCTTTGAAACCCCTCCAGGGATGGGGACTCCACAACCTCCCTCCCTCCCACCTCCCTAGAGAGATGCAGGGAGGGGGTGGCAGAGGGTTGGGCAATAGGAGACAGGCTTTGCTATGGAACCACTGTGTGTGTGTGCATGCTCTAGGGCCAGAAGCCATCAGCTGCAGCGTGTCCCCACCACCCAGCAGCAGACACCTGCTGACTTGCAGCATGAGCCACATTATAGCCAACTATGCCCCCCATCACTTGCTGACCATCAACAAGGAGTGTTCACTCCATAGAAAAAGATGCACAGTATCAAAAGCCTCTTATAAAATAAAAAAATCCCATGCACCACAGTGGTAGGAAACCTTGCCCCCCAGCTGCAGCCATCCTTCCCTGCTCTCCTCTTTTGGGTTTACCTTTTGCTACCCTTTTATCTCGCCACTTAGCACGTCTCTGCCTAGAGACCGTGGAAATACAGTCGTTTGGGGTTTTTTTTCCCCTTTTCCACAACTCTTCCAAGAAAATTCAGAAAGCTCTCCCCTCTGTCAGAAGCCCCAGTGGCAGCAGCGAGGTGAGACGTGCTGCTCCGGGCCGGGGGAGGGGGCAGCCAGAGCCTCAGACGTCGGTGCTTATGCTGCGGCTGCGGGAAAAGGCTTCGCGCATGGCCGAGAGCCGGTTGGGGTTCAGCGCCTGCAGGTTGCTCACGCTCACCGGCAGATCCAGATCTTCCTGGCTCACCGTCTTGTAGCTCACCCGGTCGCCCCCATTGTGCAGCTCCTCGGGGGGTTCTTGCAGGAAGAAGGTGGGAGGCTCGTAAGGGGTGCAGCTGGGGCAGCTGGACCGGCTGGGGGTCGGTTTCTTGCTGAAGGGGGATGAGGAGTAGACGGACGGGCCGTTGGTCAGCACTACGTTGCGGTTGCAGTGGAGCGGAGGGATGTGGGAGTGCACGGCGAAGTCGGGCTCCTCCTCGTCCTCCTCGGACTCATCCTTCTTGCAGCAGTAGTACTGAAATGGGATGGCCCCCGAGGGCCCAGGGCTCAGACAGCATCCCAAACCACCCACCCTGACACCGAAGGGCTGTTCTGGGCATGCCAGCCATGGAGACCAGGCAGCAAGGGACACTCACTCTCCTCCCCAGTGCAGCACCACGTGGGGGCCACATCCCCCCTCCCAGCCTTACCTGGAGCCTACAGTAGCAGAGGACAGCGATGATACAAAGTAAAATGACAGTCGCTAATATTCCACCTGTGATGACCACGGTCCCGGCTGTCATCCGCCCTCTTCTCCATTAACAGCCTGCAAAAGGGAGTGCAGGGGGTGATATGGTGACAGGGGACAGGCTGAGGTTGGTGCTGGGTGATGCATTGGGCTGCATATCCCCAGACCCTCTGCTTATCCCCCTTTGCAGCAGGGTAGAAAACAGAAGGACTCAGTGGGAATCGCTGTGCTGGCTCAGACCAGATCCTGGCACTGGGTGCCTGTGAAAGCCACCAGGGAGTCCCCTGCCACCTCCAAGTGCCACCTAGCAGGGGCAGGGGTATAGAAAAGCTTCATGCACTCTGTGAGAGATTTAGAGACCAGTAGTTTGGGAGTCACAATGGGTTCCTCTGTATGGAGGAGGAAGGACCCAAACCAAATAAAACCTTCTTCCCAGTGCCCATGGCATCCAGGACACTTCCCTCACTCCCACCTGGTGGCAAAGTTTCAGTGCTTGGAGAAGGAGTTTTGCAGTAAGGCTTTTTTGAGCTGTAGACATTTTTCTCTGAGCCTATAATCCATTTTCCTCATGAAAACAATGTGGTATTTTAATTTGGAATAACTGGAGCTGTGAAGTGAGCCTTTAATGACTGCAGGGACAGGCACTCCCCCATCCCCGAGCAGTGAGCTGAGGCACAGGATGTGTCCTGCTGCAGAAAGCACCAAGCTTCTCACCTTCACCAAGGCCAAGCCACAGTGCTGGGGGGGAGCTGTGGGGGCACCCTGGGATGATGCTTCTGAAAGCCTTGGCCAAGCTCTTTGTTCCCACCACAGCAAATACTGTGGCTGGAACACAACACGCTGGACATCACAGAGATGCTGTGACTCAGCTTGGCCCCACACTTGCATCTTGGGGTACCACCACACCCTTTTCGCCTTGGAGTGGCCCTTAGAGGAATGTGGGTGCTGTCACAGAACTGGTAGCAGTAGAAAGTCCCTGTCCTGGCACTGGGGATCCCACCCAGAAGGCAGATGCTGTGCATCATGAGCAGCACACAAACCCCACAAGGCCAGCGGGGGTCTTGCTCTGAGCATCCCTGCCCTAAGAGCTCCCAGGAGGGCTTGAATTTCTCTCCATCTCATGTAAAATAAGACCAGGCTCCTTGCCCCAGGAAGGATGCTGGGGAGCCATGTACCTTCCTGCACACACCTGCCAGCAGCTACACAGCCCGTGGCACTAACACTAGCATCACTCCACAGCTAAAGCTCCCTCAGCCCTTTAGAGCCACAAGCGTCGGGCTGGGAACAGGAGAAGAGATATAAATTAAGAGAGAAATTGTACCCTGACCACCTACTCTACAAGTGCTTTAACAAAGCTGGCTTCCAGCTCAGGCTATCAGGTTAAAAACCAAAAAAACCAGCCACCCCAGCCCCAAATTACTTCAGCACCCGAGGAAAAGCAACTGTATCTGTCAGGGATTTAACCTGCTTCCAAAGAAAATAAATCTGTGGCATATTTTCAGGTGCTTAATGTCCTGCTAAAGTTGGGTAAGTGCTGAATGGATAAAGCAGTATCACATTTTATGTTGCTGTTGAGCAGCACTGTAGGAGGGAAGGGGATTTATACTGCCGGCTGAGCTCCTTCTAGTACCACGTGGCCACAGGGCCAAATCCTGCCCTCATTCCTTGGACAAAATGGGCTGTGGAGGTTTAGGGGAAGGAACACAGTCAGAAGAAGGGTCTGCAAAAAAAATGAAAAGCAAAAGTGATTAAAAAACTTTTATTCCTGTTTAAAGAGGGGTGGAGGTACTTGGCTGTAGACCTCGGGCAGCACCAGGTGCTGTGGGCACATGTATTAGCCCAGCAGAGCCAGCTGGAAATCACAGAATCTTTCTGGTTGGAAAAGACCTTTCCAATCGAGTCCAACCATTCCCCCAGCACTGCCAGGGCACCACTAACTTATGTCCCTCAGCACCACATCTCCATGGCTTTGAAACCCCTTGAGGGATCACAAGGACTCCACCACTGCCCTGGGTAGCCTAGAACAGGCCTTGACAACCCTTTTGGAGAAGAAATTGTTCCTGATGTCCAACCTAATCCTCCCCTGGTTCATTCTCAGGCCATTTACTTTTACCCTATTGCTAATGCTTTCCATGGGTCCTTTGCTGCTCCCGTTTATGGTCATCGTGCTGCCAGGGAGGAGTGTGCAGGGCAGGCACAGGAACCAGCTCTGGGGCAGCTGGACTCAGCCCCTCAGTCTCTCAGGGATGGGCACTGCAGCATCAGAGAGAATCAGCATTTCAGCAAGCCCAGGATGAAGGGTGGCAGGCAGGGCTCCGTCAGGGAGGGCTCCCTGGCTTCCTCACTGATTAATTAACATCTGCTTACCCCAGGGGGACGAGCAAGGGTCACACAGAGCCAATTTTCATGGTTTCTGTCCAGCTGTGGTCAGGCAGATGTGGCATCACAGCCACCGCTCCATCCAGAGCAAGACCGTTTGCATTTTTGCTCTTTTTTTTCCCTCCCATAACATACTTGTCTGATTAAAGCTGCGTACCTGGAAGCATTAAACTCTCCAGCGTGCAAAGGGGGGAGGAAAGCAGAGCATGTGGAGGCCCATAAGCAGAACAATTCCTGTCTAGACCTCTTTTTTACATTTGTTCCTAATTTCACGCTCCACAGGCTCCCAGATTCATATATTTAGTAATAAATATCCTGGTAAAAGGAAGTGCTTTGCAGCTCTGCTGTGGTCTCAGAGAAAATATGCAGGAGCCCTGGTATTAGGAACACAGGCACCGAAAGACACAGTCCCAGAAGACAGTCACTTGGCTCCTTCCTCACCCCTTGGTAACGTTAGGAACCCTCCAGCTCCTGAGGATGCCTGACCTCCCCCTCCACAGCCCCTCTGCCCCATCCGAATCCAGCCCCCAGCACGTCCTCCATCACTGCCAGACAGCAGAGAAGGGGCTGTGGGAGGGGATGTTAACTCTTTACAAGCTGTTTGCCCCCAGCCTGAGAGCTTTTTGCTATAGGAAAGTAGTTTCCAGCACTGTGGAGTGACAGGGGGTGGGCACACGGGAGCTTGGGTACAACTCTTCCCCCTTCCCCAGTGCCCTGCTCTACTTTCTCCCCATGCAAAGAACAGGTCAGGCTGCAATAAACCAAAGACCCTTCACTGCATGGTTGGACAGGCTGCTCCTGGATGAGCAGTTTGGTTTTAGGCACAATCCTGGGCCACTTGCCAGCTTTTGCCAGGACAGCCGTTGCTGCAGCTACAGAGGTACCAGCCCTGCAGCCCCAGGGTGCAAGAAAATGGCCTTTTCTGTTCCTTGCAGTCTGAAGAAGACATGAGCAGAGCTCCTGCCAGCTCCAGCACCTACCATGGCTCAGGAGATGGGCTTTGAGGTCATGCTGTTCACTAGGAGCCAGTTCTGCATCAGCTTCTCCTCCCCCCTTTGCTTGGGCACTGCTAGGAGGCCCTGACAGACCTTCCCGACACGCTGCAGCCCAACCCAGGCACTGGGGGAAGCTTCTCACAAACCACAGAGAACGGGACGGCACAGAATTGCACTTGACAATTCAGAGAGGAGAAGGGTGGGGATGAGAAATCATCCCAAATCTCCCTCCCGGCATCTTGAACACAGCGCTGGACCCCTGAGGGTGCCCGGTGCGGGGAGAGGCTGCTCACAGCTGTGCCTCGCTCCTGGGCTGGCTCTGCAGAGACCGGCTGTGCAGCCAGAGCCTCTCGGGGCCCTGCGTGGGAGGAAAGCATCAGAGCAGCTGGGGGGGCTGAGCTCAGCTCATCCGAAGCCTCCAGCTAACACCCGGCTAACCATGGCTCCAAAACACTGAGCTCCAGGTGCTGGAGTACCTCATGGCCTGTTCATGTGGACTGACCTGACCCTGTCTGCTGAAACTGTGGGAGAAGGAGACCAGGGAATGCTAAGGAGACCACTCCAATCCCCACGGCAACACAGTCAGGCCAGAACCTTTTTGCACTAGCTGAAAGTGGTGGTGTGCCAAGCACCAAAAAAACCAGGGTGCTAACACAAGGAGGCCGTGTCTTACCTGTGAAGAACTGTAGCCCATGATTTGTCCTACTGTAGTGTTACCTGCATCCCCCAGCAGCCTCAGGACCTTCTTCCTCTGCAGCCAGAAGAGGCACATCCCTCTATTTAACAAGGAAGTTGGGAATTGCCCTTATTCACCTGACTCCAGAAGCTGGATGTCTAAACAAAGCAGCCAAACATGGTACAACACAACAACTGGCAGGAGTGCTGGCAGGATTGCTGACCCCTGGTAGACCAGCACTGGAGCAGGCAGAAGCTTAGCCCCTATCATGATAAACACACAGCCAGAAACACCCCACACTCGAGGGACACTCAGCAAAATCCTTCCATGTGAGCCCTGTGTCCCTCATCCCCAAGCCCTCGTCCTGGCCATCCTGCTGATCACAGCAGTGGTCTCATTTGTGGAGGGGAATGAGGATCAGCTCTTCCCTGTAATTCCAAATGGCCAAGATAGGAAAAGGAGAGGAAAAAAAAGAAAAAAAAAGAAAATCTTCCCCCTCTCCCCGGCCCTTCCCAGGGAGCAGAGGAGGCCAGCACCGTGTCCTGAAGTAACACCACCCGGCCTTGTCTTGGCTCTGCTCTGCACTAGCACATCTCTGGCCGTGCTGTCTGCTTGGCCGAGTTGTCTCTGCACCGTGCGTGGGTGTCCTCCAAGGGGGGAGTGACCCTGCACGGCCCCCCGGGCTGACCCTCCGCCCAGCAGCGCGATGGTGGCTGCTGGTGGATTGGCTGGTTGAGTTGCTCCGGGGAGAAGACCCAAGGGAGACATCCCAATGAAGGCAACATTCAGGTTGGGAAGGTTAAATCCCATGGGGAAAGCAGGAGCTGAGCAGCTGTGTATAGGCGGGGTGGGGATCATGAGTCTGACTCTTGATGCTGGAGGGACACAAACTGTGGGGGTCTTACCCTGGGTGGGCAATGCAGCCATTTTTCAACTTGTCTGTGCACAACAAACCCTGACGCCAATACCAAGAAAGGAAAAGGGCCCAGCAAGAGGCCAGGGAAACAGAGAGCACCTGCATGATGCTGAGTCTTCAAGATGTCACTTTCCAGAGCTGCTTAGTCTTGCTGTTTCTTTTCACCCTGGTGCTGGGTACACGCAGCATTTGGGACCCTGACTCAGAGAAACAAGAAATCACACTACAATAAACTGGCTGGGGCAGAAGAGACTGGATCTGAGCCCTTGATGCTGCAAAGTTTCAGGGTGAACTTTGCTTTATGCTCCCCTGTTCCCTCCCTGTGCTGTACAAGTCCCACAGCTCTGCCCAAGTGTCAAGTTCAGAGAGTGCTGGTGTGAAGGGCAGTCAGCAGCCACCATCCCAGGAGGTGAGAAAGCAGCAAATCAATTAGAAGCCAAAACCAGTTTGGTGGCAAATACAACCTTCTTTCTGCATTTCCCCCAGTTCCTGTAATCCTACCCAGTCAATGAATAAGAGCTGGGCTGCTAGGAACAGCTGGGCTGTGTGCCAGCAGAAGACTTTGCATTTATGGAGCCAGCGGACAGGGCAGCTGCCAGAAACACAGACGGAGAACGTGGCTTTCCATATGAAAAACACTTTAAGCAGAAGGCTCTCATCACTTCGGTTTGCTTTTACTCTCTCCCTCCTGACAGCAGCACTCCTGGCCTGGGGGCTGATGCTCTGTGTAAACAGGCAGGCTTGGCCACAGGTGGGCTGGGGAAGGGGCATGGGGCAGGTTCAGTGCCTGCAGACCCATCGTTTCAAGAGCACTTTTTGACATGAGGATGAGACATGTCTCATGTTAATGCTTCCCTGACTATGCACAAGTGCTTCCCTTGTGGGACCCTCTCGTATCTTCAGGCACCCTGTACTCCAAGAACATTTCATGAGCAAGAGGCACTTAACTGGATAACACTACTCACAAGTTCCCAGGCTCATCTGTGGCAGACAGGTCCTCCTGTGTGCTGGAAACAACTTGGACATCCCAGCAGCCCCTTACTCTGCATCCGCTGGCACGACACTCGCCCCAGGTTCTGCTTTGACACTGGCCCTTTGCAGAGAGGCTCCTGCACATGGGAGGTGCTTTTCCTACCACTTTGAAAATGGGGGTTTGCACCACTGTTGGTAGTCCTTGGAATAAGAAGGATTTTTGGAAGTGAGTCTGTGGCACATCAGCAAGGACTCCACCGCTGGGGAGGTGCAGCCAAGTCTGGGCCGGCACTCACAGTCTGTGATGCTGCTCTGGGCTTGTAAAGGACAAATCAGAACAAGGAACAGAACATTTAACACCCACCTGAACCCACATAGCCCATTCTGGTGGCTTTAGCACCATTAACCTGGTTTGAAGACAGTTACAGAGGTTCCTGATACTGTGACAGAGGTAACCCACAGCTAAGCCTGCAGTGACCCCTGCGGCTTCCCTCCACTAATGCACCCCCAGCCCCAGTAGGACCCTGATACTTCACCTCTCACTAATGTCTGGACCAGAAACACCACATTTCAAAGGCAATCTATGCACACTGCCTGATAAATTATTCAGCAGATAGGACATTGCTGGAATAACGCTGAGCTCTGCATAACAGGATCCCAGACACATCCAGACTCCCGCATGGCTTGGAGGATGAGGCTGTGCTGGGAACAAGGGCTCATGGGGCTCCTGGGAAGAAGCTGAGGGCAGGAGGACAATACCATGGCCATGGAAAGCTGGCATCTGAGAAACACCTTTCCACACACAGGCATCAGCTTGCTGCTCTCTTGTCCTGGTTTCAGCATCCTGGCACTAAGAGTGAAGCTGGAGGTACATCAGTCTAATGCAGAGGAAGCACCAGGCCAAGCCCAGGATGTATACTCCATATTTGCAACAATCATCACCCATGATAAACTCCTCCAGGGGACTGGGGAGGCCTAGGACTGCTAAAGCCAGTAATGCTCTCCTAGTGCTCCCAGAGCAGTACTGATGGTCAGGCTGAGATGGGAAATGGGGATGGTCAAATGTCATGTCTGCCTGCTCTTATTATCAGACGATATAATGAAACATAATTTGACATTACAGATCATAGAATCTTATAATCTGAAGTGGTTTGTTTCTTTTGGCAGCCCCAAAACTCCTAGAAAAGCTACTGCTTTTCCAGTAAGTCATATAAGCTTTTCCCAACCACTGAGATCACACCATACAGTGTCCCTGCAGGTATCCCTGCCAGTGGTGGCACTTCCAGGATATACTCCTGGGCCAGGGTAGCTCACAGCTATGGAACCCAGCAGAGGACACCCAGGCTGTGGGAGACACCACTCAGCAACAGCCACTCTAAATTTTGGGATATCCTGAAGAAAGCATAACTCCATGGGACAATGACAGATCCCCCTCCCACCAATTAGCATTCTTAGTCTTTAAAACAGAGATGAGCTCTTAGTGAGCCTTCTGAGTTTTCAGCACACTTAAGCAGGCAGCTTTCAAATGGCATGGATTTCGGGGATGCCTGCCCCAGCAGAACGCACCAGGGAACGTGTGCTCTGCAATAATGAGGCAATAATGTCATTTAATACAACCCAATCACGCCTAATGAAAAATAATATTTGCACAGCTCATCAAAGCAGCACTGAGGCTTACTAAGCACAACTCCAGGCAGGAATTTAAATGACTGCAGATGCTACGCAGAGTGCAGAGGTGCCACTGGGGAGGGATTGAGGGGGGGGAAAACGCTGAATCACCTGGATGCCACGTGTGCTGCCCTTGGGAACGTCCCCTTCCAGTGCCTCTGGGGCTATCCAGAAGGTGCTGCAATCACTGTCCCAAAGGGACGAGGAAAGGAGTCTGCAGACACTTCAGCATTGCCTGGAATAAAGCTGGGTATATTCACCCTGCTCTGCCCTCCTCACCCTCTGTAGAACTACAGCCACATCCCACAAAGCATCGTTAGGGTTGCTATTGGTATTGATAGGAGTGTTATCAGTATTGATAAGGGTGCTAGCAACATTGATTGGGGTGTTATCAGTATCAATAGGGGTGTTATCAATATCAGTGGGGATGCCAGCAACTAGGTGCTGCCCAGCAGTGCATCCCTGCACACCAGCCCTATGGCAGCATCAGCCTCGGAGACTTAAACCTAACAAACAGGCCCAAGGGAATAATATCTAGTGTGGGCACAATAGACTTGCCTCTGGGTCCAAGGCTGTGAGCTGCTGCTGCAGGGGCTCATGGTCTGCCAGCCTCAGGCAGGATTTGAGAGCTGCTGTCAAACCACACCAGAGGGTTTTACCCTCCCCAGTCCCACCTTTCACTACCCAAACAATCACATTCTGCTTAAGTACCAGGCATTATTTCCATAGACCAGCTGGAAGGCAGCCTCTAATCCCAAATACACATAAGCAGCCTAAACTCCTTGAAAAAAATAAAGAAAAGAGAAAGAAAGACAGGCTGTCTTTCCACTCTGCATCAGTTAATCGCCTCTTGAATTACGGTTTAGTCAGCCTGAGATATTAGCAATCAGAGAGAGCAGGTTCTGGTATTAGCAGCTTGAGATAAGCTACTGAAATCATTGCTGAGTGGGAAATAAGTCAGAGGGTGGGGAGCACCCACCCACCCCAAAGCCTGCTCCTAGCAGGGTGGTTTGGCAAGCTGGAAATGTCCCCTGGCCAACCTAAAAAGCCTGTATGAGCTTACTGAGAACTAACACTAAATCTTACTTCTGACCAGTACTCTTTCCAGAATTGCTCCCTTCACCTGGATTTTGAAAGCTCTTTGGGCTGAAAACCAGCCCTGAGATCCTGACACAGTCAGGACAACCCTGTGGGACCTGGTGTTTACACCAGTAGCTCACACCAGCAGCTCACACCAGCTTTCCCACTGTCCCAAACACATCGAGAGCAGCGTTTCATTGCTCAGACAAGACTGCTGGGGCACGTGGATGGGAAGAGACTCTCACAGAGTCTCTGGCTGAGCTCTTGGCAGATTACAACCCTAATTGGGAGCTGGAGCTGCCTTCTGGCCCCAGAGGCACCAACACCAACCTGGCTCTAGCACTCCCATCCATGATGGTCCTGGGGACAAGGCTCTTATGGTCCAGGGATATTTCACAGGGGGACCCTCTCATAGCCATGCAAAGCAGCAGAAGCAGCAGCTCTCATGGTGCCCCTCCCAGCAGTGGCTGTTTTAGCTCCGGGGATTTGTCAGCTCTGGTCATGAAGTGGAGCCTCATTCTTATGGGAAGACATAGCAGCAGCTGGCCTGGGGGAGAAGGACTGAGTCAGCCCTGCTGGGATTCAGCCCTGTGCTATTAGAAACACTACATGCTTCAGAGCTTGTGTTTGCACCTTTTAGATTTAGCCTCAGGCAGCCACAAAGCCACGCAGACCCCTGCACGGCACCAAGAGGAGCAGCAGTCCATGCCAGCAACCAGCCCCGACTCCACGTCCAGCCTCTGTGCCACATCTGAGTTAAAGCCTTGGTCCAGCCTAGGGCCTCTGCCCCTGCCTGCTCTGGGGCTCTGGCAAATGAAGTAGTATTGTTCCCGAGAGGGACAGGAAAACATTCCCTGGAAATCCCCGGCCCATTTCGAGGCGAGGTTGGCAGGGGCTCTGAGCAACCTGCTCTAGTTGCAGATGTCCCTGCTCCCTGCAGGGGGGTTGGACCTTTGAAAGTCCCTTCCAACCTAAACCAGTCTGTGATTCTACGAATCTGAGATTAAGGTTCTGCTTTTGAAGCCAGGATGCTTGAAAACGATCAGATATCAGCCCATTTCCAAACTCAGGTGGCTTCCCTCAGGCACTGGGTAAGCAGTGAGCTGGGAACAGCTCTGCTTCCCTTCCACCCCTTGAACTGGTGGTTAGGAAGGATGAGAACCCAGACCTGACCCGGTGGCCCCTGCAGAATTCCTGAGACGCAGATGAGCCATCGATCCTGAGCTGCAGATGAGCCATCGATCAGGGGCTGGGGAAGGAAGGACACGTACAGTATACGTTTCCAGTAAGCAGTAAATCCAACAGCTTTGCATTTCCAAGAGGTATAAACACAGCTCTATGGGACAGGGAGATCCTCAGCAGATTAAAGTCTTTGTGAGCTGCACAGCTCACTTTCATTTGCTCAGGATTCACAGACCCAGGCTGGGCTGGAGGCAGCTGAGAGAACTGTCTCCTTGATGCTCATTAAATTCAACAACCAGAGAGCTCCAGGGACCACCCTCCACCCAGCCACAGTCAGGAGGGGGACCAGCACCCTTCTGACCTCGTCCCCTGCTAGCTGTGGGTGGGTAAGTGATGACCAGTGATACCTACAGCAGCCCCACACTGTCCCCCAGCACTTCATTGTCACACGCTGTTTCCTGGGCTCTGTGCAACCTGCTTACTCCTCATCAATCCCTGCTCCTCTGCCCTTGGGACACAAACTCCCTGCAGTGTGACCTGGCCCTGTGCTTCCAGCCTTGTCTGCTTCATGACACTGAGTGAACCTTGGGCACCAGCAGCCCCACCTGGGATCTCCAAAGGGATATATGTTGCTGCCTTAAAAAAAAAAAAGAAAAAAAAAAAGAAAAAAAAGGAAAAAAAAAA
>JAOEGS010012929.1:0-26178 GCA_025447755.1 Corythornis vintsioides | reverse complement strand
ACTGCTTAATTATGTGCTTTTTATGTTTGTTCTTTGAAATTACAAATTAAATACAAATACAAATTTTTTATTTTTTTTTTTTAAATAAATATATATTTAAAACCACTATGTACTTGCTGAAAACAAAAATTCAAATAAGTAATAATCCTGCTACTTGAACCTGAATACAATTACATTCTCACAAGCAGCAGAAGAGCACAATAGAAGAGTTAAAGACCCCATAAAAGCGACTAGAAGGAAATGTCTCTGCCTCAGCTGTGGAACAGTGTTGGAGCATTGCTTGGTTTTAAGTGTCTACTGGTGCCACTTGTGTTTATTTTCTTCCTCCCTCATAAGGCTAAGAGGTCTGACTGCAGAAGAAATCCATGTTAGTAAAATGCTTTAACAATAAAATCTGCATAAGGCTGTGTGTTTTCTTCTAGTAACAGATACTAATCATGTAAAACATTACCTATACACAGTGGTGTTTCCACGTGAAAGTAAAGTTATCCCTCAGATCTATTCAGCATTTTCCTATCAAACTGCCTGATTCCATCCTCAGAGTTTAGGAAAGAGCCAGAGAAAACCTTCAGGAATAGAAACAAGCAGTTTAGACCCTGCATATGTGACATCTTTATATTATGGATTCTCTGTACTGGGAAAAGTCCTTGTATTATTGCAAAGTAAGGTGAAGTCAGTTCAGAAGTAAGCCCCGAATTATCCCCTTAATGAATTATCCGTGTAGGATAAACCCCAGTATTTTTTTTTGTTTTTTCTATTAGCTATTCAAAAATCATTCTTATGATTCCTTGTAAGCAGTACTACTTGTTTAGAAAGCGTTAGGTTGTGTTGACCACAGCAGCGGGGAGTAGCGAGTTTACTGCACAGTCTGAGGGTATGCAACCAGAGATACCACAGAGGTAGTAATTTAATTTACCAGCACTAACTAGTTGTTTTTCTCTCCGGCATGTGCCTGAGCACGGCAGACGGGTGCGTTATTTCCCCACGGATATGAATTAGCAAGGATTAACTTCTCCTTAAAACGCCTTCTAGCCAAGGCCGGCGGGAGGTTTAGTCCCGCACGACCGTGGGGCGGGGTCTGTCTGCTTCGTCTCCGGGGTATAGAGCTGAGGAGACCGCTTACAGACGGCAATATCGTCCGGGGGGTGGGCGGGGGAGACTGGGTTGCTCCTATGATTAGCTCGCCACCTGCAGCTGCCCTAAACCCCATCACAGGTGGTCGGAAGCTGCGTAGAAGCCACTGCAGCCCCGGCAACCGCCCGGTCCCAGGCCGCACTTCTACCCCGCCCCTCCCTTCCCGCCAAGCCCCGCCTGCGCGGAGGAGAGGGCCGAGCTCTCCCCGCTGACACCACGTCCAGCCGCTCTGCCCGCCAAGCGGCTGGGCCTTGTCGCGGGCACCGCAGCCGCTCTCCCCCCTCTCGTGTTTGCAGGCGTCATCCTTCCCAGGGAACGCCAAACTTCTTCCCCTCCCGTCCGCTCCCCTCCCCGCGCCGCTGTTAACGGGGGCTAACGACGAGAGCGCGGCTCAGTGGGAGAACCGGGGCGGTTCGGGGTTGCTGCCCAGTGCGGGGCACAATTGTCCCGCTGCCCTTTCCTCGCCGGCCGGCCAAGCCCTTGATAAAGCGTTCGGGAGAAGTTGGTGTCAGGGCTCCAGTGGCGCAATCGGTTAGCGCGCGGTACTTATACAGCAGTACAAAGCCGAGCAATGCCGAGGTTGTGAGTTCGAGCCTCACCTGGAGCACATCGCTTTTTTAGCTCAAAAGCCGGGTTTTTTTTCTGTGGTTCAGCCACTCTCAAGAGGAAGTAAAGAGCAAAGCTCACGGAAATATTTTAGCCGCCGAGCTGCTGGTGGCGAGTGTAGGATGGCGGTGGTCGCACCTCAGGACACCAGCACACAGAGAAAACGCTGCCACGGGTATTTTAGTTATTTTTTTTTTGCCATTTTTTCTGTATGTTTGGTTAAGGATAGGCACTAGCGTATCAATTTCCGTGTGATATGTTCAGAGCAGCTTGTCAGTGTGGAATAAAGAATGATTTTGTGGTAAGAGCTGCTCGTGTAAAGCTGCAGGAAATAATTTTTTCCACTGTGTAATTTCATAGAGTGCAATTTAATACTGATTTGTGCACTACAACAGAAAAGTAACAAAATCTTCCTCCTCCAACAGTTCCAGTCTGTAATTACCCTGACCTTGGTAATCCTTTACAAATGTGTGGGCTGTAGTAGGAAGGAGAATAATTCAAATCATTTCAGATTTCACAACTTGAGAGGTGGCAGGGCCACTGGAAAAGGGGCAACTTCCTTAAAGAAGGAATTACTTTTGAAGCCAACCTTCTCTTTGAAGGTTGGACGACACTGCTTGAAATGTTGAAGCTCATATCTTGTGAACAGTGTCATCTGCTACTTTTCCAGTTCATTTTATAGCAAAAAGAGACCCTCAAACTCATACAGTCAGAGGTGCCTTTATTGCCCAAATCAACCCATTAGTGTCCACTGTGGATGTTAACTCCCCAAAGTTCCACTTTTACGGTTTTCAATTAGCACTGCTTCCCTATTTCAGTTACCACATTGTCCCCTCTCAAGTTTGTGTTGATTTGTGTGGTCGTATCTGAGACACGCACTGTATCAACATAAGGAATCCTAAATCAACAAGGGGGAGCTGTAACATATCAAAAGGTAAATAAAATTAATCCTTTGCTTGCAGTGAGTTTCACGTTTTCTCCTTCCTTGCAGGAGTGCCATGGGCCAGTGCTGAGGAGTACAGACAGTACAGAGGATATATTTACAAAGGTACTGGAAAGAGTGAAAAATTAAAATGCTGCTTTTGTGTAACTGGGGAAAAAAACCCCAACAGAGGGAGGAGGACACGACTCCCTGGGCAGAGTCCACTTTTTTCAGTAACTGAGAACTTCAGGCACAGGTGATGGTTCCTGTGCTTCCTCAACAAGGAAGAACCACTTTTTTTTTGCATTTGGGGTCTTGCTTTGGTGCAATTTTTAATAAATACGAGGTGCACAAAGCAGATATTGTGGTTGCATTCATAGCTTTTTTGCAGCTTGCTTCTGAGGTGCCAGAAAGCAGTCAGGACAAAGTGAGAGCTGCACAGAGATGTGGCCTCTTTCATCCTATTGCTCCTACCTGGGCTTTTAACATCATTCTAAGATTATTTTTGTCTTGCCTCTGAAAAAAAGGCTGAATTGTCATGTGAGGCAACACTTGTTTGCATTTCTGCAGCAGAGGCCTCACCTCCTGATTGACTCCTGTGCCTGAAACCTTAGGGAAACTTGTTCTGCTTATGGGATTTCATACTAAAAATTATGTTCAATTAGGACAATTTATGGGGATTTATTAGAAATGAAATGATGCTATTTATCTAATGGGTAGTTACTAAATTAAGGGAACTGCTGCTAAAGCACGAGGGCTTCCTGACAAAGGTGGGACCCTGAAAGAAGATGAAATCAACCCCACTGGAGCAGTGCAGCTCCCTGTGGCCTGGCTGTGAGCACCTGGGTGGGGCAATGCCTAGGCCTCCCCCCAGCCTGGCCCTATGGAGGTGCTGCTGTGGAGCTGGTGAGGCCTTGCAGAACCTGAAGAGGAAGGGTGCTATTTTGGAGCTAAGGTTATTTTATTTATATATTTATTTATGTGTGTATCTAAAAACATGGAGCACCCTTGCACAAACTGATTGGGACATCAGTCCTATGGAGGAGATCCAGACAATGAAGTCACTTTTCAGATATCTAAATATGGGTTTATGAAGACAGACATGTAGGATTCCCAGAATCAAAGGTACCTGTGCCTACTGGAAGGCTTTATATATAAGGAGGCTGAGGGGAGACATTATTGCTCTCTACAACTACCTGAAAGGAGGTTGTAGTCAGGTGAGTGCCAGTTTCTTCCAATTAACAAGTTATACAAAGATAAGAAATGGCCTGAAGTTGTGCTGGGGGAGATTTAGGTTGGATATTACAAAAAATTGTTTCACTGAAAGGGTTGTCAGCAGGTTCCCCAGGGAAGTGGTGGAGTCACCATCCCTGGAGGTATTTAAAAGCTGTGCAGACATGATAACTTAGTGACTTGGTTTAGGGGTGGACCTGGTAGTGCTGGATTAAGGGTTGGACTCAATGATATTAAAGGTCTTTTCAAACAGAAATTATTCTAGGAGTATATATATATGTGTAAAGGTAAATTTACACCACTATGAAGTAACTCCCCATGCCTGTGAGTGCTCTCCCTTTTCTAAAGCTTTCATGCATGCAGGTGATGTAAATACAAAGTCCCAGCTGCACTAATTTGATGCAGAGAGGGGTAATTAATGCTCCCACCTCCTGCCTCTTGCCCAAATAGCAATACAGTTCACCTGTGCCTTGTTTGCCTTTAAAAACAACTGCCAGACTCCCTGCCTGCTGGTCACCATTGTGCTTGTAGGCAGTGGGCAGGAGAGTTCTGCTGGGAGGTTTCACAGGCCATAGGTGCTCCTGGAAGTGCACTTTGGAGGAAAAGTTTTGCCATGGTGAGTCTTCTCCACTGCCTGGTTTTCCTAAGGGTTAGTTCTTTTAGCTTTTTCTGTGTTCTTTGTTTTAATTTGCCTGTGTGTGAGGGGCCTGTCTGCAGGCTTCACTCTCCCTAAGTCCTCTGAAATCCTGGAAGGATCATATTTAAAAGGTCTTTGTTGTTGAAATTTGTGTTGCTCTTCCTTTGAGTATGGCTTATGTGTAGGCTGCAGGTTTATTCCAGCTGCTCTGAGTTCCCCCTAACCATGGAAAGAAAAAATGCTTGCTTGTGGATAGAGAAACTTTCCATGCATGTTGCTTATTTCAGGAAGGAGAATTTACAAAGATCTAGCTATTGCCTAAATTTGGAGACTTACTAGTAATCAGGTAGGGAGCAGTCTTTGTGTTTATCCCCATGGAATCTTGCACAAAGTCCCTCTAGAAGGGGAGAAGCAGGATCTAGGACAAGGAAAGATAAGATAATGCAGGCTAGCCTTATTATTTCTAAAAGCAGCAACCTTTGTTTCTGACCTGTTAATACATTTTTGGTGTTTGTGAGACTCTAAGTGTTGTTTTTTGCAACGTATCTGCCAACGAACTTACTTCATATTGAGGCTTCTGTATCCTAAAAGTCTCCAAAAGCCTATACTAAAGACTTGGCCCACCTAATTGTTTTGAAACCAAAGTAATAAATATTTCCATTTTCGACTTTACAAGTTGTAAATAACCAAGAGTCTGCTCTTCAGAACTTTTCCAATAGATGGCACTGTGGCCCTACAAAGCCAAAAAGAAAAAGCAAAGCGTTTCCAGACATCCTAAAAATAGAAACCCCTTGCCAAATGCTCCGTTGTGCACAGCAGAGAACGACACACACAAATTCCAAGGGTTGCTTAGAAAACAAAGTCCACTAGAGGTGTAGATGCTTTAGTTTCCTGGTTTGGTCTCTTTCCCCCCCTCCCCCCGCGGGCCTCTCTATGTAAACATCTTGAGGACCTTTCTGGAATGAGGATCTGTTGAGTAGTTGTTTGAAGTAAGAGGTGGTTGGGGTGTATTGTGCTTTTTTAAAGTCTGTCTGAGTTCAGTGTGTCAAAGTGTTGGTATAGCAGGTTTAAAATATATCAGATTTATTTTTATTTTTTATTATTTAATGAATAGCTGATGTCAGAAGTTTTGTGCAGTGCTGCCTCAAGTCCAGGTGGCTGCTTCCCACTTGAAGATGCACATGCTATGGAGGCATGAGTCTTAGAAGCAGTAGGTGCTTGCAAGCCATAGGGAAAGGACTCTTAAAACAACCACAAATAGGCTGCTTTTGTGAGGAGAAAGATAAAGTAAGGGTAGGGAGAAGGGAAAGAGGAAAAAAAAAAGTCAGATGGTCACTGGAAGCTTCTTTGTGAAGACAAGGGCTGAAAGATAAAGAGGGTAGTTGGGATGATACAGGCTGAGAGAAGTGAGAAGAACTTGGAAGATCACTAGAAAAGTGAGCTCAGAAAGGGAAAGAATTAATGCATTGCTCTCTGAAACTGGGAAAGGGGATGTTAAAAGGAGGATGAACAAAAAAGAAAAAGTAGGGAGACAAAAGGAGAAGGGAACAGTGGGAATGGGTAAAAAAAAAATAGGTAAAGAAACTTAAAAAACAAAAAAAATTGGTTTGTCTGGCTATAACTGTTATGAATGTGCTGCCTAGGGCAGTGAAAAACAAATCAGAGTTAGCCAAGCCAACCTAAGATGGAGTTAGTGTAGGAAGCAGATTGGTCTGCACATTTTGCTTGAGCAAAGAGTAATCTCAAGAGGCAGACTTTTCTTCTTTGTGTTTTCAGTGGTTGCTTTAGTGTGGCAATGCAAGAGACCCCTTGGTCTCCTGGGGATTGAGGCTGGTATTGGGAGGGCCAGAGAGCTCAGCTTTCTGGTTAGGGAAGGAAGGAAATGGACAATCAGTAGTGGATTTTTTGCTCATTTAATTTTCTTGCTTCTGCTGAGTTTGCTGTGTTAGACTCTGCTTTTGAGGTGGAAAAAGACTCTTGGTTTCTTCAAATAGTTTTGGTGCAGCCTAAATATTTGAAGCCTTGGAAAAGTCTCAAAAGTACAGCAAAACAAACTAAACCAGGCCCAGGGAAAGAACGAGCTGGGGAAGTGGCTGAAATGGCATGGGATGGAGTGACTGTAATTAAAACTTTTGGAGAGGGATGCTTCCTTGAAAGGAGGCAATTAGGCCTGTTCTGCCTGCTTTAGTTTGAGACATCTTTATACCTACAATAGCAGGTTTATAGCAGTGCTAAAAAACACTAGAATTTTTACTATTGAGTTATACATCAAGATTTCAGGGGAGAATAAAGCAACAAGTTTTTAAACACTTGTGTTCTGAAAAGATTATATGAAATTCTTAAGAGGCAGTTGTGTCCCAGGTCACATGGCTGTATGGTGTGATTTAGATGGTTTCTGGTTTTTTGGAGCAAGGCTGTTAATGGTGAACATGAACAATCATTTGCAAGGTCTCAGCATCATCTGACTTCACTGTTTGCATTTCTTTTCCTTGTATCTTCCCCATTGAAATGGCTAACTATACATCTTAATTTTAAGCACTGTTTCCATGCTGTTTAAAGGTAGAGTTTAAATAAGGGATTTAAATAAACCTGTGTTTAATACAAGACACATCAGACCTGTGCCAGCACGTGTGCAGGCCATTTAATATTAAAAACCTGCTAATAATGCAAGTTTATGTAGCTTTGTCAGGGAGCTGCTAGAAAATGGCTCTGTTGCTTTTGCAAAACCTCATAGATTGTTGCAGCATGCTGAAAATGTCTTGGAAATGAAAATTTCCTCCTGTAAATCCTCGTGCACTAGCAGGAGGTGCTGTGTGTCCTGGGGTGACTCAGGAGGAACTGAGTGGACGTTGCGTGACTATGGGGTGGTAGCAGCTTGGGCTGAGCCCTTTATTAGATCCAGCCCTAACACCTCAAGGAGTATTTGTGTCTTCTTGAGACTTGCAAAGTCTGTTAAGCTGAGTGGCTGTGTCCCATTGAAATTGATGCCAGTAAAAAATGCCTACATTCAGAGCTGTTGAGATGTATAGGTGCTTGCATATGTATTTAAGACACTAATAACGTTGAATATTTGACTGCTAATAATGAATACCAAAGAAAAAAATACTGTTATTTATTATAAGGGAAACATTTCCTGTAGCTGTGTTGTTGTTTAAGTTTTCAAGCTATAGTATCTTTGAAAATCCATCTTTTTCTAGAGTTGGAGGCTTGTTTCATTGAGGGTACTAGGAGTGCTATGCTGTGTCTTTGTGTTTTAAAGCAACCTTGTTAATACAGAGTTAGGAAACTTGCCCCATCACCTTTAGGTTCCTAAGAGATGTAGCCCTTTAACAGGATTCTTACAACAACTGGACAGATTTTCAGAGCTGTTTAGGGATGCCTGCCTGATATTTGCTTGCTTCTAAGCATCAGGATGCTGTAAAAAACAGATTTCTTATTGCAAATGTTAATGTATTTGAAGTATTATTACAGGAGTAGGCATGGTCATCTAAATACCCCAAAGTAAAAGCCAAACTGTAAGGAATCAAGACTGGGGTGGACTGGTTTTGAACTGTAGTGTTCATGTATAATTTGCTTCATGTTCCATAAGAGAATAAAGATTGGCCCAAAGTAATGGGAAGCTTATGTCTGGCTGCAAGGAAAGCAGGAAATTCATGGGGCTTTAAAGTAGGACCCACTGCAGTATTCAGTATGTGTGATTTTTGGCATGATTCAGCAGTAAATACTAGTTAAAAACAGAAGCACAAATTGTAGGATAAATAATTCAGGCCAAAGAGAGGCCTCCTGCTTATGCATACATAGTAAAGGAAATGGAAGTTGAACCACAAAATACAATTGCTGGGAAGAACAGCAGCAGTTTGAAACATTCCCTGCTAAAACTGTGCAAACAGTCCTCCTGGATGACACCTGAAAGCAGAAGGGCATCATCATCTTAGTGTGTGTGTGTGTGTGTGTGTGTGTGTGTGTGTGTGTGTGTGTGTGCACTGACCAGTCAATCATGTGAAGATTGCTGTGCTTGACAGGCAGCATTTTGGAGGAGACTTTCTGTTCTGTGGGTGCTGGGCTGGAACAAAATGCTCCTTTGTTAGATGATCTAATAAATAACTGACTTGAGAACATTTTTTCTTAATTTTTTAAATTTTTTGTGGTCATTGTGCTAGGTGCATCATGCACTGGAAAGAAGAGAACTTCCTTTTACTCAGTTGTTGCTATCATCTTTCCCTTTGCATTTGGTTTAGCTTTTTATTTGGTATTTAAATAGACAGTCTTGGCTGCTGACATAAGGCAATGCTTGTTTCCTACTCTATGCCTGCAGAGCAACCTGAGCAATGTTCTTGCCTGTCATTTGATATGGTAACCTTTACCTTCTGGAAAAGCCAGAACCAAAGTAGTCCTAACAGATGTGTTTTGTTAACACTGTGGCTGAGTGATCTGGGTTCTGTTTGCTTCATTGGAAGTGAGGAGGACCTTCAGAAATCAGCAAGGACCTTCCACAAGTGAGGTGCAAACTAAGGCAAATAGCAAAATGAACCATTATCACAGGAATTTCTCTAGCTTGAGCATCATTTAGTTGCTCTCAGAGCTTAGAATGCCTTGGCTTAATGTGTAGCATGGTTTTTGTGAAGGGTATTACTGGGATATGACCTCTGCAGAGTCAGGAGCTGAGGAGGATGGTTAGCAGCACTGGTCAGGTATGACCCATGGTAAGATGTTGCTATAAGATTGCTTCAGTGTGATAAGATTGTACAGTGTGATAATTGGAAAACTAGAATTTCTTTGTCTCCAGTGAGTGCTGCTTTGAAATAGAAGTTGAATGGTATTTATTTTTTTTACGTGGAATATTTCTTCTTAAGTTGGTTGTTTTCTCTGGAAGTTAATCTATGGGATAATGGGGTGAAAATTCCTGTAGCTTACTCCACTAAATGGCTGCTGGACAATATCTGAAAGTGGGGTTTAAGGGTCAATTTGGAAAGTAACTTAGAACAGAAGTTTCCAATAACAATTGTGGTTTGGATGCAGTTGAAATAAATTCAATTTTACTCGCTTTGGCTAAGTAATAATCTTAGAGTAGATGTGAACAATACGTGTTGGAGACATATCCTGAAAGAAAATTATAACTGATACAAGCTGGGTTAAAAAACTGGTAGTGATTACAAGCTCTGAAAGTGCTGGTCTTAGCTGTCACACTCAATAACCAACCCTGAAGGAGTATTAGCAGCATTAGTACTAGCAGCATTTGGCCATCTGGCTTGGCTTCTGTGGAGGTTTCAAAAGAAAGCAAAAATACCACTGTTAGTGGAACTGCAGCCATGGAAATCACAGATCTTTGACCTGCCTTTTAATTTTTCAGTTCATTGTGTTCTATACATTCTGCACTTGGATCTTGTGGTGATTTGATTTGATCAGATGTTTTCTTGGTGTTGATGGACTACCAATGGTCCATGAAGTCCTAGTGAGACCAGTTCAAGTTACCACTCATCATTCTAACCATGCTGGTGGTCTGCAAGGAACTTGGAGGTAACTTCAAACCTTTGTCCTGGAGCACTGGTGGCTGTAACTGGCTTGTGTGGCCCATTGTACTGTGGGCAAAACCAACCAACCAAAAAACCCATGCTCAAAATAAAACAAAACATGAAAACCCCCCAATTCAAACAATCTCCTGCAATTTTTTCTCTATATTGTGCAATCCAACTCTTCTTTACTGTTTCTTTTGCTTGGAATTGTAAACATGAGTGGTGATCTGGCAAAATTGCTTCTTGCTGATTCTTCACTGAGTGGGTACTTGTGAGCTAGGAAGTAAATGAGCTTTTGGTGTAGCTCAGTGTCACTGTGGCTGTTTCCCACACGTTCTGCTTGTGGATTGTCTTGCTGAGAAACTCCTTCATCTCTGTCTGCTCAACAAAGTCATGTTCACAAATTAGCAACTTAACATGTAAAACATCAGTCTGCTACATCTGGCTTTTCAACTGACTTTTTCCTAAAATTTGGCTTTCTTCATCCTGTAAGAAAATGAATCAAAGGATGGATGATTTATTTTTATTTTTTTTTTTGCCATTTGTGCTACTGCTAGGAAGAAAAGTGCTTTGAAATCCCCAGCTGATAGTGTATCTTGGTATGTGATTCGTGCCATAATCAAACTGACAGACATCAGTGGAACACTCAGAACTTTATGCTTGGAATTAAGTCCAGTAAAATGCTTCTGGAATCTCCTGGTAATTTCCTTTTATCAATGTAAGTGATGAAGCATGAATCCATCATAATTACCGTGGAGCTGCCCCAAATTAGATTATGTGATTGAGTCAGATTTTTCCAATTTTTTTTTTTTAAGAAATGATGGTAATAAAGGGGCAGGCTCATCATTGGATGAATTTGTTCTCCCATATCCAGAAGAGACCTATTTATTCTATTCATTGTTGCCCATTTAGATTGCTTACAATCTTTTTAAAGTGATTATCAACTACTATTCTAATTCAATAATGGTGTATTGTAATTCTGCTCTTGTTTACTTCATTGCAGACATGGGCAGATCAGGCTCATACTGTTAAGCAGCTGTATCTGGTAAAGCTGTGCATGACTAAACTTGCTGTGGTGGCTCACATCATTGATTTGTTTACACTGGTAGAGACTGAGGCCCATGTTCATTCAGCTGAGCTGAGCTATTTCTGATTTACACTGGTCAAATGGGAACAAAAATATCTGGTGTGTGCTTGAAGTGTTGTAGTAGGATAAATTCTTTAGTCTCATTTATCTGGGAAGAACCAACCAAATGGTGCAGGGCTTGAATGTTAGAGTGTTTCATGGGTATGGTTGTGCAAAACAGACCTGAGTACCTGAAAGCCCTGTACAGAACCCTTAGTTACTACAGCTAATTAAGTTTGCAGTGAAAATGACATTGTAGTGTTGTAGTGCTTTCATGGGAGTTTATTTCTTTATTTTCCCTTAGCAGCTTTTGCTAGGTGAACACCTTCAGTTTGACCCACAGATGACAAATACTGTCTCTTGGCAAATTGGATATGAATTTTTTGGCAATTGCAGTAGGCATATCCATCACTTAAAAGAGAGGACAATTTAATTTTTCCAACAAGTCTTCCACTCTCAGGTGGCAACTGGAACACTATCCCAAGCTGCTGGAAGGGATGATGAACACCCTGATGTGCAGCTTTCTTTTGAGCATAGCCCAGAGGAACTTGCAGGCTTGGGTATCCTATTCCAAAGTTGTCACTATGAATTAAACATTCTTTTTGGAGCCTGGTATTGACAGAGGGAACCTTCTGCAGGTTATGGTGCTGCATGATCCACAGCACATGGAAATAGAGGTTATTAGCAAGTGTTGGGCAGCCATACCATTAGAGGGAAGTACAGCTTCTGTATTTCAGTACAGCTGACCTTGTATCTCTGTGCTTGTTCAAATAATATTTGTTCATCAAATAGTTTCAAGAAACTATTCAAAACAAAAATGTGTTCATCTTCATCAAATACTGCTAGATTATGTTATATGGCCCTGCTTTGGCAGGGGGTTGGACTCATCTCCAGGGTCCCTTCCAACCCCTGACATCCTGTGAAATAGGTCTAAACTTTCCAAGTGAAAAGCCTGGAACTGAAAAGAATGATTAGATGATGAAAACAACCAATTTTCAGCAGATGGCAGCATTGCACTCCGTAATTTCCACTTTTACAGCAGTGGTTTTGCAGCTCTGTGCTAGTCAGGCTAGTAGGAGGCTGCCAGCTAAGAAGTAATCCAAAACCACTTCTAAAATGTTTTGAAATACAGGTCTTAGTAGATTATGATAATTGGTTATTGTTTCAGATTTGGGGCTTTCATGAGGAAAATACCCTGTGCTGCATAAGAAAATGTATACTAAAAAGCAATGAAAGGACCCCTCAATCTTTTCTGTTAACTCTTCAGGTCATTGTTCTGAGCCAGAAGGCTGTTTGATAGAAGTATAGTTATTTGTAAAAATATTATCAAATCGCTTAAAGATGCAAGAGTTCAAACTGGAACCACGTGTGTAGAGCTGTGACTTCCTGCATGCTGTGTCTTTAAGATTACTACACTCCCCCCTTCTTTAGGAAAAAAAATATGCTGAATTCCCTAGTCCTTTTTGTGCTGTGCCTTTTAATGTGCAGTCTGATTGTCAGAGATCATAAACAGGCTGATATACAAGTGGACATAGTCTCTTTAAAAGTTATTAACGTTTGACAGTGTTCAGTTGCAATGGTTAATTTTTGCCTGTGACAGCTCAAGAATATTGCATTGTGTACAAAACACATCCTTAATTGTACATTTAATTTGGTCAATTATAGCAATTGTGGAAAATTCTGTTTTATATATATATTTTTTTTATATAGTCCTGGTTTAAAATGAAACTAAAAGATTGGCAAGCAATGTTTTATCCTTTCAAGGTGTATTGAGAAATGGATTAACTGCTGCCTGTGCAGATACTGTGGAAGTGTATTATTCCTAGTTACCTTTCATTTTGTTGGCATTTCAAAGCTTTGGCATGAAGATTTTGGATACTTTGAGTAGAATCATCCTTCACATTCTGCTCTCTACAGTTAGTTTTATTCTCATGCAAGTGTGTGATGTGTGCTCTGTGAGAAGTAGTCAGTCTTGTTTCTCTTGTGTGGTGACATCCCCCAATCTCAAAGGGGTCCTGGAGGGAAGGAAGCTCTTCACTATATCTGCCCTTCCCAAGATCTTGTAGAAAGCCAAATAAACATCAGGGTTGGGGTTTTTTTGTCTTGAAATTAATTTGTACAATACGTCGTCCATGTCTCTTTTGGGTATTAAGTTTGTGAGATAAGTCAATCTTTCTAAAACAGCATTCACAGATCAAAAAAAAAAAGGCATGAACACTCTTAAAACAACAGCCAGATAATAAAAATCCAACCAAAAAAACCCTCAAAACAACAAAACCAACCCCCCAAAACCTACTAGCTAAAGAAGGCAGGTCTTGGAGAGACTTCTCCTTCCAGCTGTTTGCCTTTGCTTTGTTGGAATGACCAGTTGTGAGGAGAGCAGCTGCTTTGGGTGGTTTCTGCTGCTGGAATTTAATTCTGAAGGTCTTCCACTGTAAAAACTCTGGTTTTGCAGCAGCATTTTATAGTAAAAATTGCCCCACAGTAACAAGAGGGTTAATTAAGTCCTGGTGTCACTTTGGGAGCACTGTAGAGTGTATCTTGAATTTGAGAGAAAATCCTGAAGATAAAAATCTTCCTCATCTATAATATACACTTATTTGTGTTTTTTCAGGATTGAATGCCATACTTCTGTTGTGCTTGAATTACCACGTTTTAGTGAAATATTGGACTTTGTAGTCCTCTGGCCTTCCAGAGGATATTAGAAACTGCTTAAATAATCTGATTTATCCGAGATACTGAACATTATTTCCTGGGAAGAGGTGTGTAATGTGTGGATATGCAGCAGTCCCTCAAGTCCCTGTTGCAGTTGACACGTAATTAAGGAGTGATCCAGATAACTTTAGATGATGCTCATCATAGAACGAGGTGGGGGAGTTTGTGGATGTGTAACATGACATTCATGTGGACTGCTTAGCCATTAGTTTCCTCTTTAATACTTATACTGAATTAATTTGTGGTTGGTTTTGGGTTTGGTCAGGTCTTTTTTGGTGTTTTGTTTCTGTTGTTTTTTTTTTTTCAGGGGTTGGTGCTTTGGTTTGATTTGTTTTTTTTGTTGGGATTTATTTATTAGCAAATAAGCCTGCAAATTGGAAGGCAATGAGTTTGATCTTTGTTTGCCAAATATCTTCTTTCTTAGTCGATTACATGTCATTGCTGCTTACATTTCCTGAATACAAAGTAAGTGTTCTTCATTAACATGTGCAAGAAAACAGAATAAAAGATGGGGTTTTCTGTGTTACAGCTCTGCAATAGTTATTTGCATATTGTATACATTTTGGAAGGAACCTATTCAACTAGCTGTGTAAAGCATTCAGAAAGACTCCCTTGGGCTGCCTTTGCTTTTATAGGGTGGATAATTTAAGAATTGTTTCTTTTTAAAGGATTAACAGTGTTAAGAAAGCGCTTTCTAAGGAGTTGCTTTTGTTTTCAAAGTGGGTCAAAGTCGACTGGCAGACGGACTTTAAAAGCATCCCAGTCCTGGTGTACTTTGGATGTTGTCTAAAGAAATTATTTCCTGATCTGTAGAGCCAACGTGTCTTCTTCAAAAGAAGCCTTTTAAAAGCCTGCTAGGAAAACTCTCTCCAGCTTGTGGAAAAAGGAGAGAACCTTATACCTCCTAAAAACGTAAACTGGGCTGGTAGTTTGAAATACATTTAATACGTTGGAATGGGACAAATACATTCCCAAAACTCAAAATCTACTTTATCTTTCTAGCAGCATTCCAGGATTGTGTCTGTTGTGTGGTGTGGTGTTGGCCAAAAACTCTTCGAGGACATGAGGAGGAAACGTGACTGATTAGATCATCTCTGTGCCTGTGGCTGTCTCATAGCTCTGGAGAAGAGATGCTGCTGGAGACAGTGAGGTGGTCGTGAGGAGGCAGCATTTTCAGCATCTGAAAGGGTTCTGACCCATGAAAACAATTTCTGATTGGGACTGGGGGGGAGGCCATGTGCAGGAGAGCTAAGGAGACATGTCACCTTCATTAAGTGGGATGTGTGGTATCCTAGAGCTCTGATTTTTGCTTTCCAGTATTACTGTTGTCATGGTGCAATGTAACATGCAAATCAATGCTGTTTATATATTACAGAATAATGAAATCTGAGGGATTTTAAAAACATATTTTGCTCAGGTTTGGTGGAATCAAGGAAATTCTATTTCAAGTGCAGCAAGAAAACTATAATAAGCACTCATGGAAAGGTCTGATTTGGACCCTGGTGCTGTGTCCAGAAACAGGCTTCACTCACTCTCAGTGAGAGATGAAATATAGGAGTGTTTAATTTTTCAACTAGGAGTAGTGCTAACCACATGGAGAGGATCAACCTTGAAGTTAACTCTCAGCTGAAGCAGAAGGTCAAGTTTGTTTCTGTGGTCCCTCTCTGCAGACATTTTCTGTGTTGCTTCTATTAAATCTCTGCTGGAACATCCTACAAATACTTAACAGATTTATAGCAACCTTTCAAAATAAAAATATAATATTCCCCTCTTGCTGATAAGGGAGGGAAGGGCAAAGGGATCTTTGATGCAAGATATTTAGCATATTAAACTTTTCTGGGCAAGAACACAGTAAGCATAAAATACTTTATTTGCTTCAATGCAGATTTTTTTCTTACTACAATTTAAAAATCTTTGGTTTTCACACTGCAGTTGTACATAAAAGTTGCAGTGGGAATAAGTGTAACAAAAAGAATATTTATCCCTCTAGAAATATAGGTTTTAAAAGTTGAGTTTAGATGACTTGCATCTTCTGAAACATCCCAGTTACCAGCAGGAAAACATCTTTATGGCAGAGACTTGCCTTTTAAATGAGAAAATGGAGCACTCTGCTATTTCAGTTGTGTATTATGAAAGCAGGGAGCAAGTATTTAAAGTCTGGAATTGTAGGTCTTTATTTTAGTGTGAAGTTTTTAATATACAGTCTATTTGTTTTAAAGTCTTACTGAAGCCACATGTCTCATATCTAAGTGCACTCAATCTGAAACTGTTATCAGTAGGTCTCCAAAACTATGAAGCTGTGGCCACACTATATATAGTCAATATATCCATAATGAAATTGTAAATTGGGATAGGGAGTTTGTAGTATTAGGTACTACTCTGTGGCCAATTTATCCTTTGTGTGTGATTTTATTTTATTTCCTTTGGTAAATTTATTTTTTTTTCTACATATATCCTGAAGTTGCCTCAGAGTAAGTCATTGTATATAGAAACTTTTTATAAGTGTACAGCTTCCAACTCTCATTGTGATTCCTACCTGTATGTCTTTTTCATGTACATGAGATTTTAAGCCTGCCACCTGAGAGTTTCTTGGAACAGCCCCCATTTCCCTTCAATTGAAAACAACAAAACCCCTTCATAAACCTGAAGGAATAAGTTCCTTGACAAACAAAAGAGCATTATGCTACCACCAGGGCACTTTTGAGGTTTAATTCTGACATTTAATTCAGAAGTGGACAAGGGGAAGTGTCACTATGGGAAGCTATGCAGATCTAAAGCCCCAACAAATCTTGTGGCTACACACATTTACATAGCCAAGGGTTTCTCAGAAATAGGAGTTGGAAACTCTCTTCCTCTTAGTAAATCAGGCAGATCCAGCTGGCCTTGGGAGTTTTGCTGTTCCAGGTTTCATTCTTCTCTCCCTGCAGTTAGAAATCAAAGTGGATGCAGCACTGATTGCCATTTAATTCTTCATATGATTAGGGAAACATACATGGGGGGTAACTTCTTAAATATATGACTTAAAGAAGAAAATTAGATGTTGATTGGCATTATTATTACACTTTCTTTTTCAACCTTTTTTGCAAAAATTTGCTTGGGCAAAGCAAATGCCCAAGATCTAGATAGGAATTGTTTTGTTTCAGATTAATTCTTCCCTCCTACAAGAAAAACTAAAACGACACACAAACCTTTTTTATACTGTCTATTACTGCTGTGTAATTTCTGTGTGTTTGTTTTGTAGGTGTTTGGTTTTTTGTTTTTCTTTGTCAGCCAGTTCAAGTGTAGTGAGGTGTAGTTTGAAAAATCAGAAAACCAGAGCTGATTATTCAGATTCTATCATACTGCTTAATTGTAGTCTAAATCAGTGGGGTACAATATATATTTGTATGAATATAGATGTGTATGTGCCAGTCATCTTACCTTAGGAAATAGAAGCCAGCTGGAAAGTGGAGTCTGCTATTCTATACATTAATTATTCTCAGTAATCCATATTAGAGTTTTGATAAGTCTAATGTTCACTCATTTGTTCCATGCACAGTGGTACTCATTGCCAAACTTATTCCTCTAAAACATTTAGTTTTATGTTGGGTTTTCTTCAATGTAAGAAGCTCTTAAAAAGCTAATAAATAATGATTTTGAGGTAATGGTCCATGCAGAAGATTAGAAATAAAATGTTTACATTTCCAGTCTTTGAGAACTTTAGAATAATTTACTTGCCACTGTCTTGTACATGCTAGAAGAAAACTTTTAAAAGGTCAGTTGTCCTCTGGCAGAGTAGTTGGTAAAATATTAAAATAGGCTAACATAAGACAGAGCTGGCAGTGATTTAGACTTGTGGTAGGTAGTATTTATGAAAGTTCACAAATGTCTAAGCAGCCCTGCCAGCCTCTTATCCTTTCAGTCTTTGCAAAATTAAAGTTATTTCTTCAATGTTCTGGCATTTATGGTCTATATAGAAATGTTCATTTCTGTTTATTTTTACAGAAAACAATTTCTCTGCCTTCTATGAGAGAATGATCATGAAGGGATTAGAGTTTCGTTTCTGAATTGTTTTCTTTCCCAAATCCTTAAGTTACAATTACAGAATGTTCTGGTTTTTATTATTTTGATCCCCCACTCCCCTTCCCTCCTGTGACTCCAAGCAGAACTTAGTTTTGCATTTCTGTTTTATGGTAATACTAATACTGTACAGTCTTTCTGGCTAGTATCTTTTCAGTAATGAGCCTAGTGGTGTCTAAAACCCCAATTTGTGGAAAATTCTGCTGGGAAGCATGAGAAAGGTCATATTTCTGGCTTCTACATCCACTGGAGGTAATCTGTGGAAAGCTCATCAGAGAATCTAACCACTGATTTACTGAGATGAAATAGAGGTAATAGGAAGTTGGCCTCATTAATAACACTGTTTTCTTGATTTCCCTAAGCTATTAACTTGAATTTATTTTATAAACTTTGCAAGCTAGTTAATGGTGCTGTGTTGAAGGCTGAAAGTTTTGCAAGGAACTGCCCCATAACTGTTCACACTGGTTTTGTGCCTCAATCCCCAGCCTTCCTGCAAAACTGGCTTCCTTGGTACAGCAGGTCCCAACAGCAGAGTAAGTGCAATTTGCTGATGCTGGTCCTTCAGTGACCTCCAGGTCAGACATCCTTGAGAGGCCCACAGTGTAGATGGCTGTAAATATTTAAATGTCTTGGTCTACTTCACTTACTCCTACATCCTTCTGTTTCAGTTAGTTATTTATATTTTTATCACTTACTACAATGCTTAAACTTAGAAGTTGTCTAAATAGGGTTTTGTTTGAAAATGATGAGCTATCAGTATCTTCTTCCCCAATTTGATAAATCAAACTATTCACATGAAGACTCTCTTGATGGAAGTTTTGTCCTGGTTTGTAATAAATCAGAAGTTTGATGGAGAGAAAAAAAATCTTGTATTCATCTTAAGTCTAGCTTGGATGCCAGAGAACAGTATTGAACAGATCCATGAATTACAGGTTAAATATGGTTCGTTTATTTCTTTCTTCCTTCTTGGCTCTTAAGTCATCATGACAAGCAGTGTTATTTCCCTTCTCAGCATATGCCATATGCTGCTGGAAAATATGCACCAAAATGTAACACTAACATTTCCCTGACACTTAGAAAATTAAACAAAATCTCCAGGGGAAGGAAGCTTCATGTTAATTTATGTATTCCTCAGTCTTCAGGCTAGGGAATGAGGGTGGACATCACCCAGAGCAACTGCTTAAGCTGAATTTAGTTTTAGTACAAGCACAAAATCAAACCTAAGGAGCAGGAGGCTTGAATGGAGATTTAAAAAAGATGGTAAATATGCATTTGTCTCCAAGTCCTCATTATAGTCTCCAGTATTCTGTCCCTTAAATATAATTAGTCTTTTGAATTCATGTTTTAAACGCTGGTGCTCTCAATCTTGAAACCCAAATCTAATTTGTATTTCTTAATGGGAATAACTGCCAGTGACTCTCTAGATACAGACTAAGCTGCCTAGCAGAATAATAATTTTCTGTAGTTGATCCAGGGAGTGGTGTATGTGTGTGTGAAGAAATGGTTTGTATTCCCTCAGCCTGGCATGATGAACTTCTGGGCTTGCTGGCTGTAGAGATGTACAGTGGGTCACCTTGAAGGGGAGAAGGTCTCAGAGCAAATTGATTCATGGTGGTTTTTTTTTGTTGGGGTTCTGGTTTGGCTTTTCTCTTTCTTTTTTGAGGGAGTTGGTGGGTATTGGTCTGTCCAGAAAAGCAATATGGAATTCATCTTGTAGCTGGACCAAAGAATAGATAGGTGGATGATGTAGTTCTACAGAATAAGTTTGTGATTTAGTGACTATGGGAATCCCTGGTTATCATGTTTCACTGTGAGAAACATGCTGCCATCTTACTCCTTTGTACCAATTCTACTAGCATGTATTAATTACATGTGAGATTTGACATTTTAACCTATCTCTTACATTTGCTGAAGACAGATGTCTGCATGAGTGAAGAAGACACCTGGCTATGTGAGAAGGCTGTCAAGGAAGATTCTTTTGTGATTACTTCTATTGTGGCCCACCCCTCATTGTGGTCTCAAACACTGAATTAATGGAGGTTGTGCAGTTATCTGAAGGTGTCCTCACTAGAAGAGAACAGGTATCTTCACCCTGCTTGCCCTTTAGCAGCATGTAGCAGTAAGACCAGGCTGTCCTGTTGAGTGTAGGAGGTATTAAATAGAAATACAAACCAGTCACCATGGCAAAGGGAAGTTCCAGGCTTCCTTTGGAGCAGCCTTCCTAACTTGAGCAGCCCAGTTATTAGAAGTACATCAAGTGTCTCTCCTGGGAAATCTGTTAACCTAAATATTCTGTCTAAGGAAGAAACACCCAGCTGTGTATGGTTTTTGTTTGAGAGCACAAAATTCCCTTCTGGATTCTATGTGCAGTAACAATCATCCATGCTGATAGTATCCAACTTCTAATCCCCTTTTCTTCTGGAATTTTTTGTTTGTTTTTCTTGAGGTAGTATTTAAATGTTAACTGCATAAAGGTAAGGCCTCAAATATTTTGTCTTTTTCCTCCTGGCCAAAGACATTTGGAAGGAAGACCTTGAAGTTCAAGTTTGTTCAAGTCTGTAGAATACATATGAGGTACTTTGTCATAGGTACTATTCCCATTTTTTTTGTTGTTGGTTTTTTGTTTTGTTTTGGTTTTGGTTTTTTTTGTTGTTTTTGTTTGGGGGTTTTTTTTGGTGGTTTTTTTTTTTGTTGTTGTTGTCTTTTTTGTTTTCCAGAGTAAACTTAGTTTAGGCTGCATGTGTGTCTTTTACTTTCTTTTACTTTTTTACATGTAAAGTACTTTACATGTACTTTTCTTTAGGCATAGATTTCTTTGAAGATCTAATCACAAGGTTTTGGGTAGTGATCCTACTCTTTGTGTAGAGATCACACCTAGTTGATGAGACATTAAAAATCTCTGCACTTCATAGAGCACGAAGGGAAGTTCTGCTTGCGAGTTGTGTAACTTCATGGTATATTTTGTGTCCTTCCTTAATTTCTGTTTTTCTGGGAAGACTTTAGTGAATTAATGAACAAGCCACGAAATAGCCAAGAATCATAAATTACCTCAAAGGAAACACAGAGCACTGTGGTACATCAAACACTTTCAGTCAACTCTCTCTTTGTATAAGCAACAGTGGGTGTTTTCCTCTGCAGCTTACTTTTGTTCTAAATTTAGAGATACATTCTCTCATTGGTATATGTGGAACATTTTAATGTAATTTCTGTTACTGTTAACAGATGTCAGGTGGGATCCAGTAATTCCATGGCACAGCCAAGAAAGAATACATCTCTTCAGTTTCTTTACTTGGATGTTGAATTTTAGCAATAGCCATTGCATGCTGTGTCAACCAATTTCAGTGCTGATGCCAAAGGCTTTCAGCCACAGAGGTAGCCTTGAAGATTCTTTTCCTGAAGTTCAAAGCTCCTGAAATGTTAAAAATATCTTTCCAAGCAAATTCCACAGTAACAGCAGCATTCCTCTATCTCCCTTGCATCGTTCCCCAGTTACCCAAATGAAAGAGGAAGAGGATGGCATGGAGACAACCACAGTCCCCTAGCAGCACAATGTGTCTACCCATAGATTTCCTACTCAGGGTGGTATTGACACTCCTGAATTTGCAGTGTGCTTGCTGTGTGTGCCTCTGGTCTGGCAAGCTTCTTCTACCTCAGGGGAAGATGCCTTCCTTCTAGAATGACTTGTACTTCAACCAAGGAAGGGTAAAAGCTGTACAACAACTTCTGCAAAACATTTTAATAGGTTAAAAAATTAAGTATACAATAATTCTGAAATATCTTTGAACGTAGCCAATGTATTTTTAAATCCTTTGGCACATGTACAAGATTCATAACTGTAAATCTGCATAAATTGTCTCATTCTTCAAGTGTTTACAGGCTGGCTGTGGCTGTAATTATTAACCTCAGTGTGAAATGAGTTTGTAATGCTATATCATGGTCTAGACTGGATCTCACATCAGCATGCTGCAAATCCTGTGGAGATCTTGATAAAAAGAACCATCAAAGCTACTCAGGTATTATTCTATGCATTCATGTCTGCAAATGAAAACCAAGTATGGGTTGTGCAAGCTTTGCTGAAGGCTTGCATGTTGGCACTGGGTACATTCACATAAATATACTAACTGCAGTCTTTTCATTTTCAGATCATGGTTGCACAAATTATTTAGAGACTTCAGTGTCTACTGAAGGGGGGAGGGGGGAAGCAGCAATTGACTGTTGATATTCTTGCTCACTAGGCTTCATGTCATTAAGCACATGATTTAATATGGCTTCCACTGTAGCAATGTAGATTAAGATTAGAGACCTGCACAAAATATGCTCAAAATCATTATTTTCCCTTGAAGAGACACTTGTAGGCAAAGGCTTCTCTTTGTGCCTGTGAACAATGCTGGGAGCTCAGGAACTGCTTCAAATTTTAGAATTAGTTGAAATCTAAATTAAATATAGACAATGAAGGGAAGAATGACCTTTTCTAATGTAACTTCATTGACTTCAGATCAACCTCTTTTAAATCTCAGTGCTGCAGTCATTAGAATTTTGTTGGAAGATTTTTTGTTTCATATAAACCTATTAATAAGTCCCTTTGCTCACTCCACCTCCTGAAAATAAAACAAAACTAAAACTGTCAGGCACACAATATGCCCAGGAAGATTTATTTTATGAGTGGAATCCAGCTGTGATTTTCAAATTCCCTTTTTACCAGTGTGTGTACGAGACTAGTACTTGAGCAAAAAGTCATTCTACAGTAGGAGACTTCAAATGAGAGTGATTTTTGGTTTTGGTTGGTTTTTTGTTTTTGTGGTGTTTGGTGTTTGTTTTTTGGGGGGTTTTTTGTTTGTTTTTAGTGCTGAAAGTAGTGCTGTATTTATAGATGTTGGACAATAACAGGGTTGAGAGAAACCCTGAAAAAATGCTGTGCTACCAGGAGAGAAAAACTTTGTGATAGAAAATTCCTAGAGGCAACCTTCAAGTGGGAATGAGCAGACTATACCTACAGTAATCTGACAGGTCAAGAAACCTGAAGGCTTCTAATGCTCAAAGCATAACTTTCTACTCTGCTGCTTCCAATTTTAAGCCTCTTTAATTTCTGCAGAAAACAAAAAAAAACCAACTTCAAATGATAGCACAAGGAATATTTTGTTCTGAAGCATGGTTGAATGAGAGTTTTCCATGGTGTAGATGTTTGCTACTTCTCTCCTGCTCTGATGAGTTTTGTTCAGCATCTGAGGAATAGATTTAAGACAATTATAAAGTTTAAATACCACAAGAACTTACCTTGTTTTTCATGCTCTCTATAATTAAGCAGGAGTTATTTGCTTTTTGATAAGAATGGCACCTGGATTCTAGTGGGCCTACACTTAGACTTAAGCATGATAGAAACCTTTATGTTCTTGAGTACTTTGTGTTCATGAGGACTTATCACATTATAACTTTTTCATAGTGAGTGAACCAAATAAAGAGATGGTCAAATGCTGATAGTTAGGGGTGTCCTCCAACACTATGTACACCTGCCACTTAAAAGAGGTAGATGTGAAGTGTATAAGGCATACCTGTTTATAAGTAGGTTTAAAATCAAACCTGGTGAAAGCTGTGCAAATAATAAATGTTAGATTTATTTTTTTTTGGCCTTGGAAAAATAAGTGTATTTAAACCACGATTCAATAAGCTTTGTAATGGTACTTAGCACTTTAAAATCAGCAGCTCCTTAAACTGGTTTTATAAAATATCTTAGAATTAAGTTGTAATTTTTTAGTTAATCTTCAGTAACACTACATCTTATGTTTGATCATCTGAGAGGACACATGGAAAGAAGTTGCCTTTTGTGAAATGCCCAGCCACGTTTTAAACTTGCAGAGAAGGATGATTTTCAGGGATTGAATTCTGACTGAATGGTGTGCAATCTGATTCCTTATGTATGGGCAGAATGGGAGCAGACCTCTAGCTTTATACATCTTCTACTGGAAATATTCACAAGATACACGTTCCTCATCATAACAGTGTGAGTCAAGTATACTTGCAGAATATTTGGGTTACAATAATGACTTGTAAAATAATAAAAAATAAAAATACCCATCAGCTTCTTCAAAGATGCAGTAGTTCAATTCACGTGTGATGTTATCCTTGTGCACTGGGAGCTGCTATAAAACTTGTTTTGATTGCAGACCACTGAATTATAATTAACTTTCTTGTAAGAAATTACAACTGTGTCTTGTGTGTGGTTTTGAGAACATATAAGTGTTTTAAGGTTTCCTTTAGAATCGTAGAATGATTCAGGTTGGAAAAGACCCTGGGGATCATCAGGTCCGACCATTAAACCCACTCTACAAAGTTCACCCCTAAACACTGTCCCCCAAAAACACATCCAAACAATCCTTAAACACATGCAGGGAGGATGTGTCAATCACCTCCCTGGGCAGCCTAGTTCAGGGTCTGACCACTCTTTCAGTGAAATTTTGTCCCTAATGTCCATTCAAATCCTACCCTGTTGCAGCTTGAATCCATTCCCTCTTGCTCCATTGCTAATTACCTGTGAGAAGAGACCAGCACCAACCTCTACAGTGTCCTTACAGGTAGTTGTAGAGAGCAATGAGGTCTCCCCTTCCTCAGACTAAACTCTCCCAGCTCCTTCAATTTTATTCTCCAGGCCCTTCCCCAGCTTTGTTGCCTCCTCTGCCCTCACTCCAGCACCTCCAGATCTCTTGTACTGAGGTGCCCAGCACTGGGCACAACACTCAAAGTGTGGCCTCACGAGTGCCAAGTAAAGGGGGGACAATCCCCTCCCTACTTCTGCTGCTCACACTCTAACCCAGGCCAGGATGCCATTGGCTTTCCTGGCCCCCCTGGTGGCTCATCTTCAGCCTCTTGTCAGTTAAAACCCCCAGGTCCCTTTTTACCAGGCAGTTTTCCAGCCACACTTCCCCAAGCCTGTAGCTTTGCATGGGGTGTTTGTGGCCCAAGTGCAAGACTTGGCACTTGCCCTTGTTGGAGATCATCCTGTTAATGTTGGCCCATTGATCCAACCTGTCCATGTCTCTCTAGAGCCTCCCTATCCTCATGCAGATCAACACTCCTGCCCACCTTAGTGTCATCTGCTTCTAGAGTTGGTTTTCAGTTTAGGTTTTGTTTTTAGGATAGAAAACCTTAAATCTAAACTTAAGAAAACCTAAAATGGAAACAAACCCCTCTACCTTTTTACTTCTTTTATTAGAAATGTTTGAGATGTCCCTGCTTTTTTTTTTTTTTTCCTTGGCTCCAAGGAGCTATGATAGTTATTCATCACTTTTTCATCTCTAAGAAGAGTAATGTAGGACAAAAATAGTAGAGCAGGAAATTGATGTATGTTTAAAGTTTTGAAAAAATATAGAAAAATATATTCATTCTAATTTGTTGTGAAGTAAATGGTAAACAGTAAACAGAGATTATATGGTATCTTCTTTGTTTCCCTCTATGCTCAACAAATGCACTTTGCAGAGTTTGTTGTGTCCCATTGTGGCTGATTTGAAGGAGATTCTCATTTCTAAGGATATTCCAAAGTTCATCCAATGGTATCTTGCTAACGTGGAGACAAAAATTCCTCTTTGTTTCTTAAACAGAGTCCCAAAATACACCACAGGTAGAAACAATAGAGGAAAGAATGCTGAATACATGCTGATAAACTATTCAGCAAGGAGTTTCTTCAGTGTGCAAAGTGAACCATATGATAGATATAACACTGCATGTGCTATCTAGACTGATGGCACACTTAGTCCAACAAAAACTTACTATATGTTAATAATCCAATTATTTTAATTATTGCTTAGCTTCCTTGGGAAAAAACACATAATCTGTTGTACACACGTTAATAGGTTTTGCCTGTGTGTTAAAGCAGGATGCTTTATAGTTGGAGAGTAAGAAGTTATGTCTTGATTTTAAAATTCAGTAAGCATAGCAGAGATGTGACTCAGTGTTAGGAAAGGTATCTAAGATGACAAAATTCTTATAATAGATGAGAGAATTAAATGATTGCCAGGAAACTCCCATAAAAAAAAAGCAAGGCAAAACAGGAACAAAAAGATCCTCTTGGCATAATGAAATCTGTATCTGAAACACAGCTGAAGCTAATTAAATAAAAAACAAACCAGGCAAGATTGATCAAGTTGGTCTGGAAATGCTGTTACCTGTTTTATTGAGGGCCATGATTACCTAGTAGATTAAAACAGCAGTAAGCTGTGGGGTGATAGATGAATTATGTTTT
>JAOEGS010012928.1:0-15380 GCA_025447755.1 Corythornis vintsioides | reverse complement strand
TTTAGAATCACTATAAATGTAGAAGGGTTTGTTTACTTTTAGAATCACTATAAATGTAGAGTGGTTGTGAATAAAGAAGGAAGGATGTTGAACAATCACATTGATTGCAGTCATTACTTCGGGTCCAGCCGATAGTCTGGCTGAAGGGGGCGACTCAGCCAGATTGGCTCCATTCGTAGCTCCGTTAGGAGAACGATGTGCTCAGCCTGAGTCGAGTCGTTCGTCCAGCGGCGCTCTTTCCAACAGGTGACTACGTCATAGCAGTCGTGCTTCACAATGGCTTCCAGCTCCTCCTGTTGTTGCACATGCTATGTGCATTAGTGTAGATGCACTTGAGCCGGGCTAGTGACTTCTTGCCCAACAACAACCTGCTACCCTTTTGCTCAACTTTGGCAGTTTTATCCCGTTCCCCCTTTGGACCTAGTTTAAAGCCCTCTCAATGAACCCAGCCAACTCATAAGCAAGGATTCTTTGCCCCCTTGGAGACACATGAATTCTATTTGCTTCCTGCAGACCCCGTGCAGCATAAATATCCCTATGTTCAAAAAACCCAAAATGCTGTTGGTGGCACCAGCCTCTCAGCCACATATTAATCAGGTGGGTCTTCCTGCCTGTCTCTTTCAGTATTCCTCCCTGCCACTGAAGGAATGGCAGAGACCACCACTTGGGCTCCTGAGCCCTTGAGTGATCTCCCCAGGGCCCTGAAGTCTTTTTTTATTGTTTTGAGGCTTCCCACTGTGTCATCATTACCAATCTGAATGACTAACGAGGGATCAATCTGATGGCCGTACCAGACTAGGGAGTTTCCTTGTAATATCTCTGTCCCTGGCCCCAGGGAGGCAGCAGACTTCCCTGTGGTGTGAGTCTGGCCAGCATATGGGGTCCTCAGTTTCTCTGAGAAGCAGTCACTGATTACAATTACCCTCTTTTTTATTTTTTTTAGAACTAGTAACAATACATGGGGGGAGATTGACTAGCCCTGGGCGACTCCTCTGATGGACCTTCATAATAATCATTTGTTTGTCCTTCCAATTCCAGAGCCCCATATCGGTTATGCAAGGACAACCAAGAAGGGGAAGGGGAAGGGGAGGGAGGCTGGCATGGGATTTGCCTGCCTTGCTGAGCAGGGACCTGTTTCCATTCCTCCTTGTTTCTTGTTTTTTCTTCATTTACCTGGCAGCAAGAGACTAGGGGATCCTCTCCTAATGAAGTCTCCACCTGCTGGCCTGTGCTCAAGGATGGTAGGGCCTGACTCCACCAGTCAATTTCCCTCTCACATTCCCATACTGTTCTCAGGCTTTCAGCCTCCTCCTTTAGCTCAGCCACCATGCTGAGCAGGTCGTCCACCAGGTCACACCGGGCACAGGTGTTACCCCCATCACCCTCCACCAGCAGTGCCAGACTCTGGCACTTACTGCAGCCGGAGACCTGGATACCAATGTGCTCCTAAATCACCTCTGTCTGTGTCACCATGTTTTTCTTTGCAGGAGATTTAGCCCTGGCCACAGTCATTGCTGTCTTGTTTTTGGGTTTTTTTGTTTGTTTGCGTTGTTGTTGGGTTTTGTGCCCCTCCCCCACATGCCCTGCTGGACTCGTGCCAACAAGCGAGGTGGCTCTAGCTGTCTCCTAGTTCTCCCCCGAGTTGCCACCATGACTCCTTGATTAAGGGAAACACTTAATTCCCATCCAATGAGCTGGTAACAGTCTCAATAGCCCCCTCTTGAAGCAGGAACAAAGGGTCACCTCACACCCTGCGCGACTAGTCGCTGCCCTCCCTGAGGCTAATTATAGCCCCAGTGAGTCTCAGGTGTGCCTGCTCCGTCCCCGGCTCTCACAGCATCCCGCCTACGCCAGCACTGCCCCCAGCAGATGCAGAGCTTGCCCCAGCTTGGAAAAAACTTCTGAAAAACCCCAGAAAGGAGGTTTTCCTCAGCGCTTTTTAATCTGAGGCATCTCTCCCCAGTACAGCCTTACCTGTTCCGAAGTGAGTCACCACAGAACTGTTATTAGCCTTCTGTTTTAAATCCTTTATCTTTTAATGTCTGAACATGGAAATAATTTTGAATGCATCTATTTTAGGTATCCAACCTCTGGAATCTTCTGAAAAGGATATCCAGAGACTCTTGGACTGGGCATCTGGTGACCTGAGTGAATCCTGTCATCTGCTGATGTTTTCCATATGATATAGGAAGAATTAATTCACAAGAGTGGTATAACTAATGTCAAGGTGTACATACCATCAAAATTCCAGTTCAAGCCTTGTGTGGACATGCTTTCACCTGCTACTACCATACAATTTGTCAACTGTGTGACAGCTAAGTCTGCCATCAGGAGCGGGGAGGTATCAGCCTGCAAATGTGCTCAGGGCACAGCTGGCTGAATGTCTGAATAACCATAGTCCAGAGAGCATGGGGACAGCACCACTTATTTGAAATTATGCACAAGCAGCAGCTCTTGCCCACATGTCTATTGCCACCACTCCCTCTCAGAGATGGAGAAGACTCAGGTCCACTTCTTTCATCGGAAAGAATTCAAACCAACATGTCCCACCTTCATCAAAAGGAAAATCTGGTGGGCAGTCAGAGGATACAAGAGTGAAAATGAATCTGGAACCAAGCAGACAGTAAGGGGACATCCAAATTCCTATCCCTGATTCGTAGCCTATGTTCTTTAACCAATGTAGTGTTCAGATTTATTGTTGTAACTTGTATTTTATGAGTAATTTGAGGTAAACATATCTCTACCTAAGATCCCAACCAAATGAGCATTTGCATATGGAAACGGTGAAAGAGTCTGTGAAGATTTGATGCTCTGCCTTTTTGGGTACTTGTGACAGAGAGTTTGTTGGCTCAAGGGCTTGTGTTGCTGAGACAGCCAACCATGCTCCAACCATCCCGGGCTAAAGTGCTGGTACTGTAAATCTGAACACAATGCTTAGTACTGAAAAACACACTCTGAGAGCAAGGCGTGAAAACAATGACTGAAAAACAGCCTAAAGCAAAATCATTACCTGTGGATTCAGTGCTAATGTTCGGTATTTTACCTGCAGTCACACAAGATGTGTGAGCTTCCAAGAAAACGTCTCTGTCATGAAATGCCTCATGTTTAGGCAGAAGGAAAGGCAAACAAATTTAGAAAAACATTCTATTCCTCAGCTCTTTTGTGGTAACTGAAACAAAATCCCAAGTACATTGAGAAAGGAAGCTTCTCAGTGCATGCACAGGGCTGGCTCAGCTTTGGGTTCAAAGGAGAGCATATTGCTAGTGCACTGCATGGCATGCATGGGAATGGGCCACTCGCTGGCAAGCCTTCCTTCTTTGTTCAGTCACTCTCCAGCTCAAAGGAAGTTTGGAAGACTGAGAATGCAATACTGAAAAATAAGCAAAGAACTTTAATTACATACTCATCACTGTACTTCATAAATGTCAAAGAGACACTGTAAAATTCAAAAACATTTGAAAACACAGTTTTACTATTGGTATTCTTTATTTTAAAAACCAGAAGAAAAATTAAGATGTATTAACTTTTCTCTGTCAATAGCTTTTATTCATTGCTAATGATTTATACACTTAATTTATTGAACAGCTAAACAAGTTGGTTCTCCCTTCTTCCTCTCTTTCTACTGTTTTGTGTTTATGGATAGTGAACAGCATAAGGACTTTTCATTTGTAAATCCTTTATGGTTATAATCTTTACAATTTCTTCAAAGAAAAATTTGTCACTTGTCTGTTTATGTTGAGCTCTCTGTCTATACCTCTATACACACAGAGATACAGAAATACAGAAAATGCATTTTGAACTTGCAAGTCCTGATGGCCACACCAGTTTTGTGTACCAAAGGCTCTTATCATCAGCAGAGAGGATGTTCCACAGCAAAGGAAGGAGGAAAAACAAATTCCAGAATTAAGCTCAGTGCTGGGCAAATGATAAACAATAGGGGAAAAGTAAGTAATAAATTTTTTCTACAGTTATTAAAACTTGACTAACAAAAGCCATTCAAAACCACTTCTCAACTAAAATTCAAGTACTAGCACCTGATCTTATCCATGATATAGCACATGTGCAGATTTAACATCAGAAAAGCAGAGAGAAATCCTTCCTCATTCATGTTGCTTACCGATGATTATAGCAAAAAAATCTGTTCCCAATGTAGTTCTAGTCAAAATAACTGAACGTTAAGTGATATAAGTTGGGCTTATCTTTCACAGACAGAACCACATCTTGCAAAGACAGAATCACCACAAGTTTGGCAGTTTGATGTAAGAAAGGCTTAAAATGACGCCCTGGATCACTCAGTCTTGGAACTGATTTTCTCTTGACCTCTCTCAGCTCTCTACCCTCTGCCTACCAGCCTCGAAGTTGGTACTCAGTGAAACAGGTTCCCAGCAGGGCCAGCTGTTCCTGGCTCTCCAACCATGAGGAACAAATACCTCAGGATATTTCTTAACTCCATTTGTAAAAGATTACATAAACTTGCCCCAGGCATTAGATTCTATAATTTTGCTGACGACCAGTACACACCACTCTGAAAGGCAGTGCTCCCTACAATCCTCCACTGTTGGCTGCAAATCTGTCCCAGCACCATCAGAGTGTTCAAGTGAACTTCATCAGCTGTAGTCATCTTATCAGCTAGGCACAGACTCTCCTAATGTTTTGATAAATATTCTGGCATCCCAGTATAACTATCAAGAGATTCAAATCATGCCCAGTACTTACTGCTGCTATTACTACAGAGTTATTGCCAGTGACTCTCCCACTTATCTCTATAACCAGAGACATTGAATAGTTCTTTTTATGTCTCCTCTCCTGATCACTGAAAGCAGAATTCATAGGGAACTGTCCTCCACCTGGATGGGAAAGGACATAGGCCATGTGAAACTGGAAGAACAGATTTAGTCTGTGTGAAAAATGCATTCTGACAACCCCATCCCTAGATCACTAATGTAAATGTGTACTGCACATGATTTTTGCATTTCTGACATAGGAACACTATATGTCACAGTATTTCCCACAGTTTTTGGCATGGGTCTCAAAGCAGACATGGATAAAATATTTTTTACACTCCCTGTATCCCAAGCTAACAGAATATGTGTGATGAATATTTTGGCTTCAGATAGAGGAATATCATGTCTGTCCTAGTGATTTTCAACCTTTCTCATGCTAAGCCTTCATTTTTAATCCTCCTCCCATCCAGCTGGGCTCTAGCTAAGGTGTTCTTCCTCAGATAAAATAGTCATGATGCCTGTTTGAGACTAAATGCCTTAATACCAAATCAGGAGAAGAACAAGGTTAAAAAATAAATAGGACTTTGCTGCCATTTGGGGATATTCAAGTGAAATCCTTTATGATGAAATCCTGGCATCATGGAGAAAAGAGTAAAACTCAGCAGTACAGAGGGAGTTTACTTGTAACCTATAGCACAATCTGGATTGCCAACAGCTTTTCTGAGATAATCAGGGCAGTTAAGGTAAAGATGTGTGATGATCACTTTATATTTTTTCTTTTTTTCAAAATGTCTCAAATCCAGCACAGGAAGACCAAGAGGAGCACCACGTAGTAAAAGAGGCAATGTCAAAAATGTCTTTGTGGTCTGCTGTGATGCAGAAACAATGAGGAGATGGGTGGGAGGGATGCAAGAATTGTGGAACAGAACTGCGGTGTTGGGAGAGAAAAAAGCGTAAGTGAGATGAATCAAGATAGCAATTAAAGGAAAAACTGAGTCAGGGAAGAGAAAGAAGAAGTTGGGAAAGATGGGAATGAGAGAAGAAAGGAAGGAACATGTAAGACCAAAGCAAAAGAAAAATACAAAATGTAGATTAATAAGTAAGGATATAAATTGGAGCTTTTTTCACATTTATGTTAGACTAGTATAACCAGGTACCTCTCAGCACATGACACCATGTGTCTACATGTCATGCAAAAATGACTGACACGTTAACCAACTGACATCACAAGAAACAGACACATAGAAGAAAATAATATTTAAGCTGACAGGATAATTACTTTCACCATCCCTCATACAGGTCGCCTCAGGCAGGAACCTGACTCCCAGACCAAAAGATAGGGAGAACTAGCTGCACATACAGAAGTATTTTCCCCCTTGTTACATTCTGAGACTTTTATTCCATTCTTTGAGTCAGAAAACCATGGGAACAGAATGTATTCTGTGATCAACATGTTGCCAAGATGAGTATTTCTAACACCAGAGAATCATTTAATAACATCTGCAATCAAGATGTCTTGGGAGGAAGTTGGTTTTTTTTAAATCTGCACCCTCTGAAATCCTTGCGGTTGATATAGAGCTCTGTTTATATTACGCAGGAGTTTCACTGGAAAATGAAAACAGACACTGGAATAACCAACCCTTCCTTTGCTTCCAAGGCTTCCTGTTGTGATGGGACCCAGTTGTGAGAGACGAGAAAAATGGCAACTACTCTGTGGGAAGCTCCTGTAAGTTACGACTGCTTGGTGCTTTTCAGATCCAGACACAGTGTGAATGCTGATAATCATCATTCAGTGATTTGAGATTATAACAGTTGATGTGCCAAGTTCAATTTGAGTCCTGGTAGCATCTTTCACCAGAGTTAAGATCTGCCTTTGATTATAGCTACATTAGCTAGCAAGGGAAGTGATGCTTTTTTATAAAGCTCATAAAAGGAACAAAAAAATAATACAATAGTTTCTGTGCACAAACAAGCTATATGCAGGTTTTCCCACATTCAATTTGTGATGCAGAATATGTATTTGCCTTTGGAACAGTGAAGCCAAACAACTGCCAGCTTAACTGTACTGTTGATTTTGCTTTGTATTCTTAGACAGGTGACATCTTCCAACTATGGAAGATGACATATGTATTTGATTTTTTTACTTTGTCCAAGGCTTAAGTCAAAGTGACTGAGCAGAGATATGATAGACACCGAGGATGCCCATGTATCTCCATGACAACAGTCTCATGGAGATGCTCCCATGTTTGCATGGAGTAGATGCTAGACAAGGATTTTTCCACCCTTTTCTACAATTAAGCACCAGCCTCAAGTTGATTCTTCCCACCAGCTACTTTCTGTGCCTTGTGCAAATGGGGATACATCATGCCTTTTGACCCTGCCAGCTCCTCCCACATACCCTGGCCCTCCCGGCTCTACCTGCACTGCTTAAATAGATCCTTGGCAGATTCTTCCTGGACTGGTGCCACAGCAGCTTGACTTGAGATGTAGACAGACAAGGAAATCTTGTCGGGGTAAAAAACACCACCACCAGACCAAGTCATTCAGGCTCTGGGATAGACAAAACTCAGCTGTTTTTCCTTACTCTCCATCTCTCTCCATAATTCCTTCTGAATAATGAAATAGAGAAAAACATCCCTGATATGACTGCTTGTCCAATCAGACACTATAGAATAGCAGAATAGTAGGTTCTTCTTTTATGCCCCCTCCCATCACCTGCATCTAAGCCTTTATAATCACACAAGATAAGCCTTTCTAAACAAATGGGAGAGGGGCTCAAAGGTAAATTACAAACTACAGCAGGATATTCTCTCTGTGTAAGTGTTCTCAACCTCAGAGTGATCAGTCAGGCCTTCGGAGAAATGCATCACCAGTCAACATGTCATGGCAAAATCTGACAGTACAGAGTGTTCAGCTGTTTATTCAGAGAATATATTTGAATAATGAGTACATTCAAAAAAACATGCTGCTGCTACACTCATGGAAAAAAAAAAAAAGAGCAAAAGCCTAATTTTACCAAATAAATCATGTGTTGCAAATAATTATTTTTCCTCAGAGCCCTGTGTGTCCCTGGAGTAAAGAGTTAGCAAAGAAACTCTTTAACCAAGCAAGTGGTTACTTGATAAACAGTATTTCCAGCTCAGTATTCAAATGTGAGGACAAGAAGAAGTATCTTGTTTCTAACATGTACAAATATAGGCATTAGAGACTCCAGAAAAAAATGTATCGAAGACATATAGAACACTCAACACAAAACCTTCCTTTGATCAAAGAAGAAATTATTTTCAAAAATTATGAACTCATTAGAATTGTATGCACATTTACTGGGACAGAGAGCATTTTATTCACTTCTGTTGGCTTCAGCTTAGGTATCCCTCGAGGATCCAGGTGTAACATTGTTGAAATTCCCTGGCCTTTGCATGAAGGCATGAAAGTTTCATTCTCTTTCCTTATCCATAGAAACATCCACAATAAGCTTTTTGTAGGGACTTGTGTTGTTTTCCTGTTCAAAACCTTGTTGCTATGTGGATTTCTTGGTTTTGACACCTCAAATTCCCTTCAAGGCCAGTAAGTGGAGTTTACATACTTGTGGTCCAAGAGGTAGAAGCTATGAGAGCTTCTAGAGACAGCCAAAATCTTCTGAATGCAGCAACTAACTGTTTTCCAAGGTAACTATCTTAGATTGTTTTTCACTAAACATATTCCTTTTATTCCTTCTGCTCATTTGGTCATTTAGCCTCTTCTCTTATCTGTTCTTTATGAGTAAGTTCCCTTTCATCTATCTATCTATCTATCTATCTATCTATCTATCTATCTATCTATCTATCTACCTATCTATCTACCTACCTACCTATTTAACTATTTATTTATTTGTTTGTTTATTTATTTTACTGCTTCTAGATAACTGTCTTCCTTGTAGCTTCTATGTAGGCAAGGTCAAGAGTACTTGTACTCTCAGTGTCATTCCCTATTACTTTCCTTTGCTTTCTCCTTTTCTACCTTTTCTTACCCAGCTCAAATGCAGAGGGAGGAAGTCAGTGACAAAAAATTCCATTTTGTTCCTTTTCTTGCATAAATCTTTGTAGTCTAGGGACATGTCTGGACTTGATGGTCAATATGTCACAGCAGAGCATGCATAAACAGGTGGCATAGTTCCCATATTTGTGATGCCTCCAATTCCAGTTTGACAAGGTAGTCTAGATCACTCACACAGTCCTTGAAAATGCATCTTCTTTTGAGACAGATGGTCATACTATGCTTGTCTCCCTTCTGGCCTGTGAAGACATCCTTCACAATTTTAATTATTCTGGACAAGTCTGTAAGCTCAAACACTAATTACAGGACCCTACTGTTCACTTTCTCCTACTTCACAGCTATACGTGATAAAATAAGATGCTTGAGGTTTGAATCCAGTGAGAGATAGCAGTCTTTGCTCTTTCAAAGGTAACCCTTGTTTTATAAGTGTCTCTGATTAGGAGACTACTTCAAGGTTTGGAGTTATTTTTTATGACATTCTTGCAAATTGTGATCTATATATGCTGATGTCAAAGTATTTTTCTTGAATAAAAAGGCTTACAGAAATTAGATTGTTTCCTTATGCCAAAGGACATCCAGTATCCTCCAGCCCATTCCATTGTATTTCACTATTTGTCTACAATTGTGGTTCTCATTTTTATATCTTCTTGGGTGGCCTCTGCTATGCTTCCTTACATGGCTGTTACCACATGCCTGCCAAGTCAGGCTCTACTAGATGGCTGGTGCTAATGGAGTTGAACACTTTCTGTCATCCAGTGGTACATTGGCTCTGAAAATGAGAATATGGATTGCTTAAAGAAAAAAAAAAATAGATCTGATTTATTATTTTTAGTTTACTCTTCTGTTTCCATGGGCGAAGTAGCTCACAAAAGGCATGATCACTGCTGAGCAAGAACAATTGAAGAAGTATTATTTGTATACAGACTTCCCCACAGAAGTCTCTATCTTTGACGCCAGCTTAAAATGTTCCCAGTCACTGATGCATGGAAAATGTTCAGGATACTGTAGACAGTTCTAAAAACACCAGAAACAATCACCTGGGAAACAAGAAAAACAGAAAGTCGAGTTTAAAAGTATTTCAGCTATTAAACAAACACCACCCACCTGTAGGCAAGTGGCTAGCAGCCTGAAGCAATATGTGTAAATCCTTTTTAGGAGTTCCAATTTTTTTAAAAAAAAAATATTATTTTTTTTTTTAATGTAAAAAAGATAAATAGTTCCTCTAATTCTATGTATGATATTTAAAATCTGCTGTGCAAAGATAAAACTATAGCTTCCCACTCCAGGTTATTCAATATAATTTTTAAGTTGATGTTGAAATGACTGTGTTTGTGAATCAAGTTGGGTAGGAACAAGAATTAATCTAACTTTATAGAAAAACCCTAGGCTCGAAACTGGGGACAAATGGGAATGAAGTATGCTTCTCATACTTCATCCCCAGTCCCAGGGGATCTGGAGCCCTGCTAAAATAATCAGTAACTGGTATTGCAGTTGTGCAAATCCAAACATAAGTTTGAAGATAACATAGGAAGGTTAGGTGTGAGCTCTTTCAAATAGTACCTACAGGCAATTACCTCTCTATAGAGATCACTCTTTTCTTTAGTTGGTTCAGGAAGTTCAATTCAAGTGATGTTATACATTTGCATTCTTTTAAAATAAAAGTAAAACTGCACATAGAACAGGTCCAGAAGAGGAGTCCCTAGTAAGAGTGCCCCAGTCTGCCTGATGCAAAACTTCATGCAGCATTAAACTATCTGGGTGACATTCAATACAAGTAATCAATGAAAAAAGATGAAACTGGTTGTCAAGACTACCTCTTGGGTAATAAAAAAAAATATGGATATCACTGCACCTACACACTTACCTACAGCTCTCTTGATACTGGACAGATAAATGTGATTGGGTTCCTTATAGCACCTTTTCTTATGGGTAAGATAAGGAAGGAAATTCTCACTGCTGACTGTGGGAAGGCAAAGGACTAAAATGTTGTGCATCTCAGCCCTGAGGGTGGAAAGCATGTTTGGGGTGACTTTCTGTTTTTCTGTTATCGCAGACAGACCAGAATGTAGTTTCACAGAGTGATTTACTTGCATCTGTGTGGCCTTCTAAGGTCAAAGTTTTAAATCATTAGTTCCACACACGAGTGTCTCTGATTCTGGTATTTTGGGACTAGTAGAGGGGATATAAGTGCTCAGGCCATCTCATAACTAGGGACCCTGAGAAAGCTGTTCATTTAGAATTTCACAGAATAGAGGCACCTAAAACTCATAGCACTTACAGAAAATGTGGTTTTAAAGGTATAACGACTGTTTTTTGGTTTATTTCAAAATATGTTCATGAACCACAATAGAGTATTACCCCTTCATTAACACCAGTAAAAGTGATTATAATAATAACAACCCTTCAGTGTTGTTTCTGAAAGGGAATTGCTCAAGGTTAAGAGAGGTAACCTTTGAACTGGTGTATGTTTTCAAAACAGAAAGACTAAAAGGTCAAAGTTGAAAAGTATATATATTTTAAATAGATGGCTGTGGTGTAAACACAAGGTTGAATTCAAACTCCTGTGCAGTTAAAGCACATGCACTCACTGGGATCCCAGGGGTGAATACAGCCTCTGTATACACTGGGGTTGTCCAGTTTCTGACATATACCTATGCCTGCTCAGTATTCAGCCAGGGACGACCTTTCTTAATGACTGTCAGATGAATAGGGCCAATTCTTCTGCCACAAGAGTCATTCCCAGGTCATGTGATGAGAATTCGGTGTGTATATCCAAGGATAGAGGTTAGCCCACAGTCCAGTGGTTTTCAATTTTTTTGATTTGTGAACCCCTTACTAATTAACTCAGAGAAGTGGAAACCCCGGTGAACGTAAACACATGTGGATTGCTATAGAATATTTATGAGCTTGGTTTCAACAGTCACCTTTCCAAAACAATCTCAAAGTTTGCTGCAGACTCCAGACCAAGATCATAACTGAAAAAAAAAAAGCCTCTTTTTCACTCTATTTAGTCCTCCTTTTGAAAAATCTAGTAGTTTACCTTAAAAACATCCTCTTCCAGTTTCACTATTTACCAAAATGAACACAGCTGTAGACGTTTGATTTTACCTTGCACAGTCATTGGAAGGTTAACCTAATTTCTTTTGCTCTTTAGTTCTCACATTTATATGTCAGTAGATATTTGGTTTGCTTCCTCTCCCTCTCCCCAGTCATTTTTCTCCCAGACAGCTGTGCAAAGCTAGTTGTAAATTATTTGGTAATCAGTCAGGATTTTTTTTTTTTTCCTGGGTTTATGGTGTGTCATTATTCTACCAGATTGTTGTCTAATCTGAAAAAATCTTTTTCCATGAGGGAAGCATTCCATATGTTGATCAACTAGATCAACTAGATTGCCTATTACGTGGACAGTTAGAGTTGAATAATAATCATGATGAGGAATCTAGATTGTAACTGTGTCTTTGATTCTTTCCGGATCAGTCTTAATTCTCAGATCTCTTACAGTCTTACCCTTGCTTAAGATACTGAAGATGTCTCCTCCATCTGCTGCTGGGACACCTTAGAAGTCAGAACTAAGAGTAAGGAGCAGACTTTTAACAAGGCCTGCAATCTATTATGCTTTTTTAATTTTTTTTTTAAGTATCCCTGTTTCTTTCTCTTTTTTTTTCTTTTCTTTTTCTTTTTTTTGTTTTGTTTTGATTGCAAGCATATTGGAAAGAGTCCGTTTGTATCTCACACACAACAGCAAAGTCTTTGAGCACCACTAGAATATAAATATTAAAGAAGGAGAAGAATGATTCCTAGGATGATGGGCTTTTTTCAATACCTCTCTGTGGCCTCCATCCCTTCTCTGACTGATCGGTGTCACTAACAGGTGAATAATGTAATGTGAAGCCATAAAAGATGCAAAATTTTCATTTTATAGAAACTAATTTGGTTGAGAGGAAAGCTGTTACCTTATTCAGAAAACAACAGAAACAGGATGAATTATTATTCCTGGAAAAGTGATAAAACCTGAGAGTTAACAAATGGAAATTTTATATCTCAAAAACCCTCATTATTTGTGAAATTAAAGTTCTTTTTTTAGTTATTTTGCACATCTCTTCAATTCCTAACACTGTTTTATGGCACATGCATCAGGCTTGCATGTTTAATAACCATGTCAAACTGTGCCCTGTATTGTACCAGCCTATTTATTAATTTAATCAGATTTGGACACACAGGTTTAAAATACAGTGATTAATTCTATTTCTCCACTAGAATTTTTGGTAACCAAAACTAGTCCTTAATTTTTTTATATGCATAAAAGTAGGGTTATTGTCATATTTCTAACCATTCTGATTTTAATACTGCTCCTTTCCCAAGAATGCTGTAATTTTGCTAAATCCACTAATTTTGTTTTCAGGTGTTCTAGGGCAAGAAACTTGATATAGTGAAATCCATTAACTGATCCATAAGTGACATTTTTCCTGATCTATTCTGTTGTGGATTTTTGTTGTTGGTTTGTTTCGGGGTTTTTTTTGTTTGTTTTTTTTTTGTTTTGCTTTTGTTTGGTTGGTGTCTTTTTGTTCGTTTTTTTGTTTGGTTGGTTGGTTGGTTTTGTTTGGTTGTTTATTTTTCTGTTCTATTCATAGCGGTTGCAACATGATCTATATGCTACCGTAATGACAAGGGTGCACCTTCCAGGCAAATTACATTTATTGATGGTAGGGCATCTGTTTGCTCATAGAAAAATTACAATTAGTTATTGTTGTTCCTCTAAGAGAAAGTCTCACCAAAACAAAACAAAACAAAACAAAACAAAACAAAACCAAACCAAACCAAACCAAACCAAACCAAACCAAACCAAACCAAACCAAACCAAACCAAACCAAACAAACAAAACCCTGACCAACCAATCAAAACCAACTCAAATAATCCAAGCCATTAAAATCACAAATATTAACGATAAATCCATATTTTCATTATGGTTTGAACTTGCATCTGTTTTCATTCTGGAGGTAAGCCTGGAGTAGCTCCTCTGAAATGAATGGAGTTTCATACCCAAAATCAAACCACAATAAAGTCTTAATCTAGCCCTGCATCTCAGAGTGCAGAAGTGTAGATATGTATGATTCATATTTTGACGTGATTTTATGTACTGGAATGTTTTAATGAGATAAGTAAAAAAAATGTGTGAATAACATGTTGTGTTATTCACCTATTTCCTACAGAATATAATAGCTAAATCTGTCTTTTGGACAATGAAAAGACTCATACCTTCAGACTAAAATAACTTGTGTCGAATTGTAATCAGAGAGATTAGCTGATGTTAGCATTCATCCTTCATATCATAAATGTAGTTTCAAGGTTACCCAGCAATTGAAGAGAGCTAGATTTAATTATCTGACCTTCTAAAGAAATCATCTATGCTAAAAAAGATAGCAATATTTTTAAAAATTCTATTGTAAAGCTCTTTTTTTTTTTCATATAACTACATCACTACAACATCTAAGACTGTTTTCAAACTTAACATGTCTTAAAATTTTACAAGTTAATTTTTTTCCTGACTTTATGTATGCAAATGAAAACAGACTTGTCAGCAAGCTGTCATTTACTGGTAGGTGAATCCTAGATACCTGCTGTATGAACCTTGTGACATCATCATTAGGGAAACTATTCCAGAAGGCTACATAAATGTGTTTGCTTTCTTTCCTTAAAAGAAAAGTATTTGATTCAGCTGAAGAGATTTTATGTGGAATTTGGAATTGTGACACTTTGTTTAAATGCATTAATGATTTTAATGCATTTTGACTGCATCAACATTGCTGTCTTCTAGTGAAAGATGATGTTTCCTAAGACTTTTACAGATTCAGGTTTACAACAAGATTATACTGGAAGTCTTCCTTTCAAAACTTCACAGGGTATGAAGGATAACTAGGTTAAAAAGAAAAGTAGACATTGCTCTTTAAAGTGTCTGCCCAGAGCTTCTCTGATTTTTTCCTGACTTTTGCAGACCTGCACTATGACAAATTTCTAGTATCCCCATGTCAAACTTTACTACCTCCCTGGTGCAGTCTTCTTGCAGCAGGAGCTTCTGATAGAAACTTTATAGCTTCATGTTCTTTCCATGCACCACACCTGGACTTTCAGAACAATAGGACTGTGACATTTCAGATCCATGAGAACAAGTGATGGCAAAGAGAAGGGTACTTTTTCTACCTCATATGTTGTCCACTCTGACAGCTTCTTCATAAGATGTACAGAAGACAAACTTTTTGCATATTTTGAGGACACAAGGGTTGGCTATAACTGAAGGTTTTTTCACCATTGTCTGGCAGAGAAGTTCTGAAAGTTTCAACTCAGAACAGCCCATTCAATTTAACTCATAATCTGATTGTCCCAAAATTCATATAGACTTTTGACACCTTAATGGGATATCCCCCAATATCCAAACATGGCTAGAATAATGGTCACCTGGATTTGTGAGGATGTGTTTTCCTGTTATATTAATCTGAATTTTCACTGGGCACCAGACAAGTTTAAAGACTAATTAACTAGTATTACATTGTCGTCGCAACACGGGATGGGGAAACAGTTTGATGCAAACTAACTCCAAAGTTTATTAAGAAAAGCAGTCCTTTT